>JAPQRP010000008.1:5610813-5666683 GCA_037367295.1 Apogon hyalosoma
ACAAGACACTTATAAAAGTAGAATAGTGTGAATGCAGAAGGATGAAGCAGCTAGTGCTGAACTGCTAATGCAGAATGATGAAGGTGTTGAATGACTGAAGAAGTTTATGAAAATGCTTGAATACTTTGTGGAAAAGCTAGTGCAAATGTATATTATTGAGACACGTCTTATAGCACTGGCCTGTGAATAATGCTACAGAGCTCTGGAGTAAAACAGACAGAAGCAGCAGTCAGACCTAAAGTTAAGTTTCACTTTCGTTTTCACTCCAATTACTAAACTACACAAACAGACTTTATGAAGTTTACTTGTCTCATTTCAAACGTCGCTTTGCACCCTGCAAGTTGCTGTCTTGAATAAAGAAATGCAGAGTTGTAAGGAGGATCTGCCCTTCATTCATTAGCTTCAAATCAAATGCAGCCTTTATCCCAGTTCTGCCCTTACGACAGCAGAGCTAGTGCTCATGGGAAGCGGAGTCTTTGTCCCTTAAAAACACCACCGATTCTGGTCAAAGGTGTCGCTGCAATCCACTTTAAACAAATTCTCGGTACAAGACCTTTAATCCATTGATCATGTTGATGTCAATTAAAACTCAGAGTAAAATCAAAGGTTATTATATCAGAAGCAGAGAAAACTGAAGAAAAAGTGACTTTTTCAAGGAATATATCAATAACTGAGCATAAAACAAGTGTCTCCATCCACTGTCATTGATCCAACTCCATGGGTTTTACAAGTGAATCAATGTTGTAGAAGATGATGGTGTTTCCACGGTAACTACGGGACCTCTAAACGTCCAAATGGGTCGTATCTGATGACCATGAAAAGAACACATTGTATTTTACACCAATTATTTACATGTATTGACTGGGGTGCCACTAGCAATTTTGGGCCCCATGTAAGCTAAACAGTGTAGGCCCTTTATACTACTCAGTATCTTATTGATTTGTCAGAGCTGGGTGTGTGTGTGTGTGTGTGTGTGTGTGTGTGTGTGTGGGGGGGGGGGGCAGTAACTAACGTAACTGGAGCGAAAAATAAACTTAACATGCTTTCAATGTCCGACTCTTGGCTTCTATGCCTCTCTTATACAGCGGACCTTACGTGAAATTTTCACAACTTCTAACCTGTATCCGCTGGACCCCCTCCACTGCTCTATGGGCCCCCCAGAAATGCTGGGCCCCATGAATTTGTCATGTTTACCCACCCTTTTTGGTGCCCCAGTGTATTGATGAGATAGTGGATCAACAGGTATTAAACATTTTAGATTGTTAGATGGTTTTAAACTCCAGTGCAAATGTTTCATATAAATGAAGTTGCATTTTTAGTCACTAAGTTGCCTAACACAGACTTTCAATTTTATCTGATTTCACAAAGTTACAGTTGTAAAATTTTGAAGTCTCACTTGAAAGCACTGGTCTAGTATGGACAGCCCAAAATCCCATAAAAATAAAACATTAATGACACAGAGTCATGTTGGACTTGAAACACGGCTTAAAAATTTAATTACAAGGCCTGACATGACAGAGACTAGTACGTACAAAGCACTACTCATAGGTTTGAAAGGAAAAAACATCTCTATTTTATGGTCACTACTTGGAGGCTTACAATAAAATATAGACTTATGATTAAATATTTGTTGGTGTAAAATATTTGTTTCATTTTCAATTATTGACTTGGCTCAGAACTTCCCTCCAGGGTTTGAGGTTTGATTGAACACTTGTTCTGACACTTCAACCAGCTTAAAGAAGAAGTTTCCCAATGTGGTTATTCTGTCTGTCTACAAAAGGATTTGGGATCTTTGCTCTGTTAGTCTGTCTTTGGATGCGATAACAATAATTTATTTCCACTTGTAGGGATACCTGACTCTATTAGACACCAGAATTACCTTTTGGTTTTAAGGAAAGCTCTTTCTCAGGGAAATTGTTATGAGGCTAAAGCCAACCAATTCATGATTCCTTTCAACATAAAAATGAAATGTCACAGTTTCAAAGGGACAAAAGTGTTCCTGCTGAACATAAATATAAATTATTCAGACAGTTTTTTTTTTTATCTGCCATCTTCATTGTAATTTGCTGGTGATGATGGCAGCATTATGAGTTTTTATGGTTAAGTTTAGGCACTGAAAGTTCTAAATTATGGTTAGATTAAACACCGCGGCTTGTTTTAATACAAGTCTGCATAAATGTGATTTTTAAAAAGACATAAAGGAGCTTTATGTGGCATTTCTACTCTGAAATGTTCAAATATGACCTTAAATTATCATTACAGTGTTCAGAGTAAAGAGCTCTGAAGTCCTGCCAAAGATGCCAAATGTATTCAATTGTAGAGATATGAAGTGAATTTATTTACACCAAAGGGCAGGGGTATTTATCTGACCACTAGAGGGAGTAGTGAGTCACTCTGCCGGTCTCCCCTGGTGAGGGAAACTAATGTCACAGGGCCTTTAACCATCTATAGGCCACTCATTGAAATACTCTGAAATTCGAAATTTCAACCTTAGCGTGTTAGTCTCTGTCCTCTTACCATAAAACATCCAAAAAGCACTTGCTAAAAAGTAAACATATGCGATAAAATGACTGCTATGAGGTCATAAATGGACAAAAATCACTCATTTTCACTATTTACAAATTCAAAATGTTAGTAAAATCTCCTGGAATCACTCTATAGTGTTAAAACCAACATGCTTCTTAACTTCACTGAGGCACAGGATTGGCCACATATTTAATGTTTGCAAAAATGACCAAAAATAATCACTTGCCCAATAAAGGGTAAACCAAAACATTTCATCATCATGGGATGAGAACCAATGAGAAACAACTTTTAGAGTCAAAGAAAATAAATTATATAAATAAAACATATTGTTTTCACAGCTCTAGATGAAAAGAATGCAGTTTGATGCTGAAAAAACAGTGTTTTGATGGTGGTTTTGGTCATAAATGTGTTCTGACACGTGACTTACTAATACTACTTAATACTACATATAACCCTTTTAATGCTTTGCTTAAAGCAAACCACACTTTTTGTCCACACTGTAGCCTCTTAAGCCCAGTTGCCCCTGATAGTTACTTTTATTCATTATGTTTTGGTTTTTTAAATTTAATTTAATCAACCTTTATTTACGCAGGTTTGGCGGGGGGGTGTCTTCTTTTTCAAGGGAGACCTGGCCAAGATGGCAGTGATAGTCACATCATTTTTCAGAGTTTTACAATGAGAGAAGCATTTGCAAACACAAGAAAAAACATACACAATCATATCATGTAGCACTACCACAGTAACTACATGAGGCTTGTAGCAGTTTGTACATTCTATAAATCCACATAACCAGCAGAACATCAACTAAAAGCTCAACAAAATAAACACACAAACACAACACACCCCAAAGAGAAATTTAAATGGGGAAATATTTAAAACAAGCACAGTCCGAGGTCAGCATGTGTCATGAATTCATAAATCAGACCAATGAGACAAATGTTGCAGCGCTAAGCTAACACTAAGCTAACACTGAGCAGATCCAACAGCACAAGTATTATTTCTCCACTGATAAAACTCCCTGAACCAGACAAAGAAGAAAAAAATAAAGGTTGCATTAAGAAGTGGTGATCATGAATTTTGTCTTACCTTTGCTATTTTCTCAACATAACTTCATTTAAACGGATGAAGCTTCTGCTAACAGCTAATCCATTGTTTTGTGTTACACTGAAATGATTCCCACTGGAAACAAATGGCCCAGGGCTCAACAGGATTAACACCTGCATGAGTCAGGGTGCAAACTCCTGTCTCTGGTGGAAAAATTCTGGATTTCGTATCCACTATCGACCCCTGTTTAGTTAAAAGTAACTGATCTGTCGGTGACAAACTGCACTGATTGAATCCCGTTAGAAACGTCATGTACATTTGTCACAGAATGTAACTGGAGTTTCAGTTTAATGCATACAAATGTCATTTCTGTTAGTGTTGGTGTCTCAGACTAAAATGCATTTAGTTTTCTTTTACGTGAAGATCAGTGATTAGTGTAGCTTAAAATATTCATCCTCAAGGGTCGGGCTTTAATTCCTGTAAATCGAGTCACCAGTGTGATATTCCAGCAATGAAGAAGTCTTAGAAACTGTTTTACAAAATGTAATCTGAAAGTACAATAGCAAGACAACAGGGACCAAATACCCTGAGAAATATACAAATGATGTGCGACAACCACAAGCTGTTCTCGCTTACTTTCCTTCTCTGAATCTTCCTCTGTGCTCCTGCAATGCATTTCTGAGAAGATTACCCTGTCAACCTCTTTAAAGGTGACGATTCACAGCATGCCACTTCCTTTCCCTCTACAACCAATATGCAATTATCACCTAAAGTGTGCTCTATGCCTTACCAGGTGCTGGAAATGGTGTGTTTTTTTTGAGTGACTATCCATTCGGGGTACATTGACATTAACTTTTTTCCCCCTACGCTATTATGAGACTTTTATGGGAATGCACTTCTACTCCTAAGCAGGTCCAAAAAAAAAAAAAAAAGTCAGCAGAGGTTAAAAACATCTGAATTGACATTTTTGGTGGCTTTCAGGTAATTGGTCTTCTTATTCATGAGCACTGACTCCTTCCCTCTGTCGTTGTTTCTGTCCTGGAGCAGGAAAAATAAGAGCAGAGTGGATGCAGACGGTAAAACACAGGCCCACAGTGACTTACATGCAGATTTCAGGGTTGTTATGCAGTGTTAATTAACCAGTTTATTTTTATCCTGATGTGTTCATATAGGGATTATGTAAATGCTGCTGGTGTATTAAGTAAAACTTGCAGACTAGCTCAACTATTTTACTGTTTTACATTTTACAGTATCTTTAAGTTTATTACAAAGACAGAACCTGAAACAACTGGGTCAATATATAACTGAGGGACTGTTGAAATCCATGGGGTATATCTTGCATACATCCTTATTAAAAGTAAAAAAAAAAAAAAAAAAAAGAGGAATATTTTTTATGTTCATTATGATCATGTCTTTAAAAATTCCATAATTATTTAATTGCGGAAACGATCATATATTAATAAATGATTACTAAATGACTAGAAATACTAAAATGTCAACTAGCTAACCGTCTGAATTTAATAACCATCTTCTAATTAGCTAAACTATAATAAAATGAGCTTATTCAAAACTTGTTTTGATTATGTTCTTTTTATTACGTTGAGATAATTATGACAGATATTTTATTTTTGGCAATACATGTAATTTCAGACTGATCTCATGAAATCGCATTGTATGTCACGCCGGTTCTTATGGCATTTGGCGTGCTGTACGTACGCATTTTCATCTTTTCACATGTTATTCAACTTCATTTGATCGCACGTCAATGTACGCCAAGATCTGCAGTTTACATATCCATAACTGCTAACCCTAACCACTAACCTTAACCGCTAATCGCGTGGTATTTTACGCAGCGTGAACATACACGCGGAAAGCTTATAATGCATACAGATAACACGCCATTTTTAATTGGCGTGTTATCTGTTTGCAATTCATGATATCACATTGCTAATTTTATATGAAAAATAACAAAGTGTATCTGTGTCTGAGAAATCACTTTCAACCAAGTTACCCATCACAAAAACGTCTCTAAAGGAAGTGTGTTAATTCCAAATCACATGACCTGCTCCACATGATGTCCTTTCCTGTTCAATATAAAGTAGCGTGTGAGTCAAGTGTGTATTTATCGCACTCTTATGTCAACAGTGTTACTACAATATCTTTATAAATTACTTTCAGTGTCAGTTTTACTCAACTGTAAATACGATATTTAGAAGAATCTTAAAGTAAAAATACCACGTGGTGTTATGGTTATGTTGATTTTAGGCCTGAAAACGGCAAAAATGTCAACTACACCCTGGGGCGCTGCTAGCAATTGTGGACCCCATGAAAGGTAAATGTTGTGGGGCCTTCACACAATTAAGTATCTTTCCGGGGGTCGGGATCCATGATTAACATGACTAATGCTGGCATGAAGCAAAAGTGAACCTTAACATGCTTTCAATGTCTGACTCCCAGCTTTTGTGCCTCTTATATAGTGGACTTTATACAAAATGTTCACAAATTCTAACCTGTATCCACTGGAACCCCTTTGGGCCCCACAGAAATGCTGGGCCCCATGAATTTGTCACCCCACCCCACCTTAACAGCGCCCCAGACAACACCTGTCAACTATGGTACTCTGTAAAAGTAACTCAAAAAACTCCTTCAATTATATATTGACCCAACTACATTTACAGTCAGTATTTAACATTTTAGTATCACTTCCAAACTAGAGCTTTTTTAGTTGCAGTGAAGAACCTTATGAATGGTAGTTAAATGGTTTATTAATGTTTTATATATTGCAGATGAATCACTTTTAAGAATAATTTTCTAGTGTTGGAAAAGCTTCAGAGATTCTGGAGGGAAGTCTCTGTATTAATAATGATGATGCTTGGTCAAGTTGGAAATTTTTCTTACATTACAGCAGACCGACTTGTATTATAAGAGAGAAAAGCTAAATTTGACATTAAATATAATTGGATTTGCCTCATTCATTGAGTTCATTATATTCACTCACATCCATATACCATTAAGGTTACAATCTATGAGAGCAATTTATTTATGCTATGAGATGAAACTCAATATTTATGGGTTGGATGGATCAGTCTGAAGGTGTGACGGGAAAAAAAAAAAAAAACATGAAAAACTATTTACACCATGGCAAAATAAATAAAAGGGAGAAATAAAACTGGAAGTGCACTCAGAGAATTCAGACTTGCACCAAGACCAACAGTCCACCATGTCAGTAACCAGTGTGTTAGCAGCAAATATCGCATATTATCCCATTATTATTATTATTATCATTATTATTATTATTAGTAGTAGTAGTAGTAGTAGTAGTAGTACTGCCCCAAATGCTTTGGCAGAGACGTTCAGAGTCATTCTGTACTGCAGATGGGTTAATTGCGTTAAAATTTTTAGTCAAATTAATCATGACGATGAATTAATCAGCGTTAATGTGTTAAGTTTGACAGCCCAAAGACCCAAACAGCCACTGGTGACCAAAACCATCGAACGATCTAAAATATATGGTACCTACTGATCCACTAATCCTATCAATACATGTAAATAATTTGTGTAAAATGCAGTTTTTCATCTTTTCATGGTCATCAGATATGACCCATTTGGACGTTCAGAGTCTCCGTAGTGAACGTGGAAACACCGTCATCTTCTACATTGATTCACCAGTAAAACCCATGGAATTTGATCAATGACAGTGGATGGAAATGCTTGGTTTATGTTGAGTTAATGATATATTTGACTAAAAAAGTTACTTTTTCTGCAGTTTTCTCTGCTTTTGATATAACACTCAACTTAAATCTGAGATTTTATGAACATCTACATGATCAGTAAATTGAATACAAGAAGATACCTGTTTATACTCTGATAAAATACAAAATACAGAGGATAGTATAAATAAATGGTGATAAATCACCTAAGAAAGGTTAGATATAGAGAAAATTTAATTTGGGAACTGACATAAAAGTAGTGCTGGGTCTTTATGGGTTAAAAGCCTCAGAGTTGTTATTGAAGCTCAGTTTGTTAAAGCAAAATTCACTTTATTTCACAGATTCAGCTCACCTCTAATTCAGTATATATAGCATATAGCCTTATAAGTAGTAATAAAATAAAACAAAGCTTAATGGCAAGGGCTATCATGATATCGACAAGTGAGTTGAAGATGAATTGTCTGTTCAACAACATTGTCTGTTCTGTTCATTTCATGTCACCACTGTAGTATACAGGGTTTCTGCGGGTCATTAAAAAGCATTAAAAGTCATTAAATAGATTTTGTGAAAATTAAGACCTTAAATGGCATTAAAAAGTATTATATTTGATCTCCAGAGGCATTAAAAAATTAAATAGACTTGATTGAAAACAAAAAAAAAAACATTGTTAGTCACAATTTATTTAGATTTTCTGAACATTTAATATTTTCAGTTTGAAGTATAGTGTAATGATTGACAGACAGAACCCTTTAATTGGCTGTTGTTTATAACCAATACACAAAATCACAACACCGGATGTTTGGAATGCAACGTGCTGTGAGCGTGCTCATACTGTGGCAAAAGAGCGGAGGGAGTATTAGCAAACGTGGGGAAAAACGAGAAAATGCAATTTTCAGCAGAAGTGATTGGTTGAGGAACTATTCAGAAACTGGTTAAAGCCTGTCAATGCTAAACCTTCATAAAACTATATAGAAAACTGTATCTGCAGTTGGACATGGGCAATAAACTTGTTTAAAGTGGCATAAAAAATCATTAAATTAGATTTGCTGATACCTGCAGAAACCCTGGTATAAGTTTTACAGTAGTTTAGTTATACTATTAACTGTGCTAGTGTTGTAAGTATATTAGTAAGTTATGCAAAGTAGAAGAAGAAAGATGCACAACCAGATGACATTATCAAAACTGTGGAAGTGTCTATGTAACTGTTTTTATATAAGTGAATAGAGACGTTTATATCCTAGTTATGAAAAACATTAACCTAATGGTGGGAACTGTTTCATACAGTCATTAATCACCTGTAGGTGCTTTTCTCTGCATTTCTTAAATGAAGCAGCTCAAGACTTTTTTATTTAGGAAAGCTTTTGGTTGATGGATTTATCCTTTTATTTATTTTATGAAATATTCTTATGTTGTTTTATTGTACCCACTTTATGTACAGCACTTGGATTTTTATCTATGAAAAACGTTTTATAAATAAATTTTACTTACTAAAATGCTCTATAGATAAATCAAAGCAATAAAGATGTTGCTTGGAGCTGTAAACATAAATTGAAAGAGTGATGTTCTTGATTGCTCTAGATCTTCAAGATCAAGTACAAGGATGATTTCTACCCCTACCTTCTCCCAAAGTCCCACTGTACTGCCGACACACTGTCTTTCACTGTGCCTGGGTCCCAGAAAGCCAAAGTGCAGGTATGAATACACATAAATAGTCACTTTGTGTGCAGGTAGTGTGATATGTGTAAACATTATATTGAAAATAAGTGTGTTCTGATGGACATACTGGTGAATTTACAGCCAGTTTTCATTTACAATGCATGTTTTGTAATTTTTTTCCATATAGCAGAAATTATTATTAGCATTGTTATTAATCAAGTGTCCATATTTGTATTTCTTAGTCACTGATCTTTAATCATTCATTCAAAAACACACACAGTAACATCAGGGTCATGTTTAATCATATAGGTGCAGCTTTGTTTAGTCTGTGTGTCGCTTTTCTAAAGAAACGAAATTCATCTAGTGCAGTGGCAGTGTATTTGCATTGACCTCACAGCACTGGTAGGTTGAGTAATCAGGGTTTTCAGCCTTGATACAAACATACAGTATGGTCTCCTACACAAAAGACTATTCCCATGTGACATTAGCCTCTTAAATACCAGCCTTTCATTCTATTCACATTGGGTGGCAGCTCTCCCAGGAGCCAGATTCAAGAGAAAAGCAGAGATAGACTTTACACTCAAGCCAACAACAAAAAAAAATCCCTTTTGTCTAGTTCTGGCAGGAAAATCAAACCTAGTTTCTTTTCACACATAATGGAAAAACAGTGACAGGAATATTTTTATGTACATGTGGAGGTTATGTCATCTGAATCACTAGTGAGCTAAAAGGTTTTATTCTCAGAAAAAAAAATAATGAAAAGCATATTGAGAAAGATGCTGTGTTTAATTAATATGTGTGTCATTTCCATATGATTTTAGAAAAATTTGAGTAATAACTGTAATTATTGTAAACAAACACCCTTGCCAAGAAGATTTAAGGCCCCTGTAAGCTTCTGCTCTGCACTGAGTGACACCAAGTCAAATCTAACAGGAAATCAGAAAGACTTCTTTGCAGGACAACAAAGGGACACTGTTCTGTGCTTTGAAAAGCAACTAAAGTGTTCAGAGTTTTCCGCAGTGGCAGATGGTGGAACAACATAAAACCTGTGCAACAAAATCACTTCCAACATGTTTATCCTGTTCAATAAAGCCAGAGAAAACAAATGCAGTAAGAGAGAAGCCAGGGACAGAGAGGGAGAACAAGTAGAGACTTCATTTACAGCAGGTTTCATGGGAAATGTGGTCTAAATGATGTGACAAAGGCTGCTGTTAACTTTGATTACACCAAGGTATTACACATCTTAAACATTTTTACGTTGCTGTTCTCATAGTTGAATGATTAAAGCATTCCTGGTTTGACTCAAAGTTTTAATGATATTTAACAAAAAAACAATTTCTTTCACTAGAGAACAAAAGAAATCCTAAATACCCTGATATGCATGCACAGAGATAGTGACATATGAATATGTTAATGCTTTTTATATTAAACAATGTATGCAGACATGTCATTAGAACAGAGAACCATGATCATCCCATTTGAAGAAAAATATCTTCATCTTAACCTGTAATTATAAATTTAGACCATTAAAGGTTAATTGGTTGTGGGAAACATATTTTTTTGTCCTACATCGAGTTGTTTTTTTATCATCCGTAGGGTTATTTTTACTCAACTTAATTGCACCCAGTCTTTGAGTGTTGGGTAACAATAGCTTTTGTTGTGTGTAGTCTAATTTTACTGTGGGTGGCGGCCTGTAACCGATACCCCTGCTTCTCATTATCATCAAGTTTTCCTATCAGGTTTTAGTGCCCTTTTATTCAGGTTTCAGGGACATTTACAGTCCTTGTATGGTCACATTTTGTGCTTGAAGTGCATTCTCTTTCCTCCCCTTGTTGTGTGTGTTTTTTTGAGGTTATTTCCATAAAGTAAAGTTCTTCATAGGTGAGGTGTGAATGAATCAAAGCAGACTATATTATTATAGATTATAATGTCATTTCCAGCTCTAACCTGTAGTTTCTGGTTTTATTTCACGTTGATAGTTCAGGAAATGGGTGTGCAGTATCTCAATGTAATGTCTGCTTTGAAATATGGAAAATGCACCATATATATTAGACTACCACAGACTATTCAAGAAATAAGAATGTTAAATAAAGTATACATATTTAATGAGCTAGTTTTTGTCATTTTTTTTCAGGTGTTGCGTTCCGCAGATCGGTGGTCAACTGGAACCTGCGAGAGTTCGATTCTCACCGCCTACATCCATACTATCGAGAACAGCGAGCACTTCATCTACATTGAGGTTTTGTTTAATTATTTATACTTTCTGATCTACTGTAGTGTCACCTTCCCTATAATTGTTTTGCCCTGCTTTCTCTCTATTAGTGACCAGCCTCTTCACAAGTAGCGATTTTGGTTATATTGTTGGTTTCTGTTGGTATTTCTTTTCATCTGTTGCTTTTTTAATCTGGCCTGATCTGATTCTATTGATATTTACTTACACTTATTTGTGATTTTGTTCTTTTTCTTTTGTAATTTTAATGGCTATTTATGTTTGCATGTGTATGCATGTTTTTCTAATATCAGGGAAAGTAATTTGTAACCTTCTTTTAGTCTTGCACACAGGATGTACCCTAATCATGCAACTATTTCAGTTCCCAGTTCACATATCGATCAAGATGTGTTATTTTGTAGAGGCACCATTGCTGCAAACTTAGCGCTGCTGAAGATTTCTTTAAAGAAATGCAAACTAATCAAATGAGCCTGAGTTTTTGCCACTATTTCAGTATGATAGTGGACCTATCACCAGTGCAGATTCTAGTTTAGTAGGTAAACATCAGGTTTCAGTTGAGTTTCAATGCAATACTAGATTTGTTGCTTCCTTGCCAGCTCCCTGCCTGTTATAGCCTTCACCTCATACTAAGCCACCATCTGCTTTTTCTCCAACCGTAGAACCAGTTTTTCATCAGCTGTGCCGATAAGAAGACTGTCTATAATGAGATCGGGGATGCAATTGTGAACCGAATTCTGCGTGCACACAGGTCTGATCCCTGTAGATCTCACCTGCTTTGATTGTAGATTTGTCTACTCCTTTGATTTATTTTTCCTCCAAGGATAATTTCACCACTCATGAAACATTAGTGGATAAAGTTAAATGTTAGTTCTCTATGCTGTAAAACTTAAATATTTTTTGTAAAACTGATATAAAGCGGGCATGCTGACTTTGTGTCTTATTACAGAGAGCAGAAGCGGTACAGAGTGTTTGTGGTGATTCCTCTGCTTCCTGGATTTGAGGGAGACATCAGTGCAGGAGGTGCAAATGCCATCCAAGCGATACTGCACTTCACTTACAGGTAAGTGTACAGGAGGCTGTTTTTCTGCCGTTTTCATCTGCACTCAGTCCACAGACAGACGGTATTTATTACTGCAACCGCAGGATCACACCGACCCTCAACTTTAATTTAGCTCAAAGACATGTCTGATTATTTACAACAGTACAGTAGATCTAGATAAATGTATTGTAGGTCTCAGGAATAAATGTGCAGCTACACCATTATCTGATATGCATATTGATTTTAAACATGCTCACTTTTACAACTTTCGTACGCATGAATTGTTTCTGTTACAGGTTTGTAATTCGATCACAAGGTCATGTAGATAATTACTTTAGCTCAGTGTTATTTTTTCTAAGTGGAAGAATACTACTGAAGTTTTTTGTTTTTTTTTTTTGTATTGTTCACTTAACAGGATCTATTTTTCAAGATAGACCAACAAAAATATGCATCTAAAGTTAAACCACAGACACAGATTGAATAATATACTGTCACAGCGTGGCTTCCAGTGTTTTGGCGCTCATTCCAATTATACAGAAATGTGTAATAACCAAAAGAAATATTGTCTGCACTGTCAGGAACTCCTACAAATGGTGGTTCCCAGAGTTAGAACAGAGTTAGGTAAAACAGGTTTTCAGTACAATACCCAGGTCCGTTTACAGCAGGACCTGAAACTGTCAAAACTCAATGTTTTGGGGAAATTCAAGTCAGTTTCAAATGCTTGAGAAAATAATAGTCTTGGTCAATTTAACTGCTGCTAAATTTGCTCTGGAATAGTTTTTGAGCCTGTCCTTTTATTGATTGTTATTAATTTAAGTACAAAAGTTGTTTTTTTTTGTTCTATTTTTGGTCCTATGTCTGTGCTGCTCTCTTAGCTATAACACACTTGAAAATTTTTTTTTTAATATCAATGAGGGTTTCACTTGGTTAAATACAGGACTTGATACATTTATTTGCGGCAAAGTATTTGAAAACACTTTTTCGGTGTGAGCAGCAGTGACAGCCAATGCTCAAGTGTCCTATGACCTGATATTCTGAGTATTGTGTTCAACTGTAACCAAAGAGCAGAGGCAACCAGGCAGACAGAACAAAAAACCAGTAACAAAAACCTTAACTTCCTTTATGGATGCATCAGGAGCCTATTCACTCTACTGTTATTATCATTTTTATTATTTCTATGGTCTCACTTGTAACATTTGTCCTCATACATAGCTACACCTTTTTTGATTTTCATTCACAAAACGGTGCTTGTGTCCTTTTTTTGCAGGACTATATGTCGTGGAGAGCACTCCATCCTGTCAAGACTTAGAGAAGGTCAGTTGTGTTTCATTTGTCCCCTCTGTTAAAAGCCCAAAATACAGCTACGCAACATCACCTTCCGTCACCTGTTTCTTTCTAACTTGTTCCTCTCTTTCTTCTTTGTTGCTCCTTTAAAATGAAGCTGCTCATCGTAGGTATTTGCCCTGTCTGTCTTCTTTTTCATCCTTTTCTAGTCAGCTATTCAACAAATGAGATCCTTTAACCCAATCCATTTCGACCCACTTGACTTTGTGAGTTTCAAAATCTTTTCTCTTGTAGTTATTGCTTTTTTTGCAAACAATGCGGTTTTAATTTCCTCCAGTCGAAGATCGATGGACTGAGTACATCACAGTGTGCGGCCTGAGGACTCATTCCCAGCTTTCGCAGTCCCTTGTGACCGAGCTCATCTATGTTCACAGCAAGGCCCTCATTGCCGATGACCGCCGCTATATCATTGGTGAGTCACGGCTGGCACCATCCCATTCAAAGTTAGATGATGGCCTTGACCTTGAGTCATCACAGAGCTCCAAAACAAAATAGCTCCACAGTGATCTCGCTGCACAAACAGTAGCCAAGAGATTGCTCTAAGGCTTAAATGTTTAATTTAATGCTGGATCCATCATTTTCAGAATTTCAGTTGCTGCACATTTTTTGTACAGCTGATACAGTTTTGTAATTAGTCAATGAGTAATATTTTTTAATTCTATTTTTCACCACTGATCACTTGGGGATTAAATATAGGCTCCTGTAACATTTTAATTTTGTAACTGTTTCTAGGCTAGAACTAAATGATAAAAATGAAATTAGATTATAAAACAGAGCACTAAAATTGGATATTACATTAAAATGGAGTGATAAATTACAAGTGATTTAATAAAATATAAAGCTGTTTTATTTAAACAGCAGTAATATGATGAAAATAGAGCCCTGTTTCATGATTTTTCCTATATTGCCTTCATTATTCACTACACAAAATAGCCATTTATCACCTCACAAAAGTGGCCTCGAGGATTGCAGGGACATTAAAAAAACAGAAATGAGCTATGTGGATGCATTTTATGTTTTGGACTTCATCATTCATGATACTAAACTGATATTTATCACTTACAGCACACAATTTTTGTTACTTTAAAGAACAACAACCACCCACTCAGCGTATTGCTCAAGTGGGTGGTTTGCTGTACTAACACTGTGTACTAACCCAATCAGTTAGTGAGTGGGCGTGGTTTGTAATTGACAGAACTGAGTACTGTAAATGATAAATGTCAGTTTGATTTTGTGAAAGGTGAGAGCAACACAGCATGTCAGTCAAGTTGATCACAATGAACAATTTCTCACTATGATTTTCAATGCACTTAAAAATTCAAAACATCCTTTTTTTTATTATCATTTTTTGTTACTCCTACCTTTGAGGGAAATGCATTCTGAAAGAGTGATAAGACATCATACCATGAGTGTTTTAATCAAATCAGCTTTAAATTAATATATCACTTCATTATTGACCACATCCACCTCCATTTTTTTTTTTTAAATTAAGTTATTGTAACTTGCACCCCTCATAAAATGACACATGTGGAGAACTAAAATGAATATAAAAACCCAAAAAGCAACATTACAATACTCATAAATGATCTGATAATTTTGGTTTGAGGAGTCTGAAAGGACAGATTGTAAATGTGTGTGTTCTTGTCTTTTGTTCCAGGCTCAGCCAACATCAATGACCGCAGCATGTTGGGCAACAGAGACAGTGAGCTGGCAGTGTATGTAGAGGATGAGGAGCGAGTCCCATCCATTATGGGAGGGGAGGAGTACCAGGCAGGACCCCTCACACTGGCTCTACGCAAAGAGTGTTTCAGGTCAGGATCAGATGTATTGTACTGTATATGCTTTAAAATGCATTCCGTATACATGACTATGAAAGTAAAATACTAAAAAGACATACTGGTCCTATGTTAATTTTTCAATCCTAAATCAGAATAAGGTGGGACACTATATTAAATTACGATTAAATGTGAGAGCAGTGATAAGCATATTCCATAAAAAACAATATAATAGAACTCTATTTGATGTTTCAACTCACTGAATTTATTTCAGTTCAAATTCCAGATAAATCAATAAACTTCCTGTACACAGATAACATAAGGTCTCCTTCTAGCTCAGTAAAGTCTGAATTGGCATTTGTGGATATAGCTCCATACCATAGTGCTGGACAAAGGTTTACCATTAATCCTGAGCTCTTGTGGTTCTGTTAGTGATAGCTGAATGATGGTTCTTGATGTGGTTCCATCTGAGGGATCAGAGGGCATGGGTGTTCAGTTTAGACTAGTGCTCTTGCCCTTTTATGCAATGTTTGTTTTTAAGGACATCGTTTTAACATTTCATTTTCATAAATATAAAAACGAGAAATGTTATACATTGGTTATACATTGCTAACCTTAATTATACATTGTGCATGTAAGTATCATGCTGATGTTGATTATTTTCTCTCATCAGTGTTCTTGTTGGAGCTGCTTCAGACCCTAGTATCAATGTTGATGATCCAATCAGCGATGAGTTTTTTTACTTGGTCTGGAATGAAAATGCTAAGAAGAATGCTGACATTTATGACAAGGTATGAGTTAAACTTAAGTATGGGTTGTCTCATGACATATAATCAGATTGCAGCATGATACATCTTTGGTGAATTCTCAATTCTGATTGGTCTGTTTTTTCTGTATATAACACATTGTTTCTATAGGATATGCAGTTCCAGCCATAGAACATAACAGAATAATTTATTCAGAGGAAGTAGGAATATAGTATTTTTATGTACATATTTTTGTCAAATGTTTCGTTACTGTGTGATAGGCAGGGTAATATACAGTATGGCACAGCAGTGATTATTACAAAATAAACCTGCATCAGCCTCTCTGGTTTATATTTCAATAATGACTGGCTAGTTGTTAATCATCGTGTTACTGTTAAAAAGGAGCATGTTTAGTTTCAGTTTTACATCTTTGTTTCCAGGTCTTCAAATGCCTACCTTGCGACACGGCCCAGAATATGCGGGAGCTTAAGGAGTACTCCAGTCAGGAGCGCCTCTGTGACACCGACCCAGAGCAGGCCGCCGAGGAGATGAAGGCTGTCCAAGGACTGTTGGTCCACTTCCCCCTCAAGTTCCTGTGCGAGGAGAACCTTCTGCCTCCACTGGCCACTAAAGAAGGCATGGCCCCTGTAGGGTTGTGGACATAACATCAGCTATCAGACCATTGCATAACAGCCAAAGGCCTTCTGTACAACATGCTTCTTGTAGTTTTATCTCACCTAATGTTTAGCCCAGTAGACTATAATAGTCACATCACATATACTTGACTGTTGAGAAGATACCAACTGAAAAAATGTATTTGTTCTGTATGAATGTTTTTGTGAAACCTGTTTGACTGATGATGGGCTTGTCTGAACATAACCCCTCAACTGTAGATTTTATGATTGATAATCTTTTAGTAGATGAACATGATGTAGATTAGCATGTACTGGCCAGTTAGTTCATGACAGCAGTGTCTGTTTCATAACTTCTACAATGCAATCTGAATTGCAGAGCTGGCGGCAGTGTAAAGCTCAGATAAATGAATGTGTGAGTCAGAAGAGGATTGCAAGGTTGTATTGGAAATGGAGCATCTCACATGATCAGGGAACATAGTGTACATTTATTGGTGCAAGGTTTTTGGGTGGGTGGCTCTGTCTCTGTCTCTCTCTCTCTTTCGCTCTCCTCACTCACTCCCTCTGAGGCTTCACCTCTCACTGCAGTGCCAGCAAATCTGTCAGAACATTTGTGGTTGTTATGGTGACGGATATAAAGAGATGACTAGATTGTAGCTGAAATAAAGACTGGATCGGGCAGAAAAGGGAGAGAACTGATGAGAAGGGTAACTTACTAATTCAGGATAGTGCATGAGAAAACAGAAGGTAATGTGTCAAAAGGAGACTATTTGTAGAAGAATGTCATTTTGATAATTGTGGATAAATGACAAGGTGGTAAAACTAAATGGAAAGGAGAAGGAGGACAAGATAATTAAGGGGTACAAGGTTGATTTAGCATTAATTGTTGCATGTTTTTAAGTCACCATGACGACAAAGTGAATTATTATTTCACTATGTTGTCAGCAGTCAAGGACAGAGCATTCCACTATCAGAGAAAGCCTCATGAAGCAGAGAGAGAAATTTTTTGACCACCATAGTTTTCATGTTTTTCTTATATGGACTCTAATTCTGTGCCCAGGTGCCATAACATGCCTTTAATGGTCATTTATCTCCAGTTTGCCTGTATTAAGTCATTTATTATCATTTTTCCTTAGATGTGCTGTTTTTCTCTAATCTACTGTTACTGAAGAGATTCAACATGATGTGCAATTCTACCCAGATTGCCATTTTTAGCAACATTAAATCATATTTTTTTAACCTTATAGTGTACATGATTTTTAACACTTATCTAACCATGTTACTGAGCCACAAAGCAAGCAACTACTTTTAGATAAAAACCTGTGATTGGGTACCTATGGTGAATGGTAGAAAACCCCCTCCCCTCTTTTGAAATGCTGTATTCAGTCTAAAAATATCAGCAATGGAAGTACAACATAATAACTGAGCTGATGCTGAGAAAATGGACTTAGTGTTTTTATGCAGGAACAAAAAGAAGGAAAAAAGAAAAGCTTGAGCAGGGTGACATTTTCTATGCAAAGTGTAGTCACTGAAACCATTTTACATCTTTGAATGATCCCCAGACTGGCCAAGTGTAAACACCTCCTTCATACCAAAGTCTCTGGTGTGTTTTTGTCAGGCCAAGTCAAAATGAGGGCAGCATGTGAAGTGTGTTTGTGGGTTTTGGTTGTTTTTTATGTCTTTAGGTGGTGTTCCCATCTGAATTTTATGTGAAGAAGAAAACCTCTACCATATATTTAAATGAGACTTTCTGTACATGTTCGTAATAAGTGACATACTGATAGATTGATGTCCCTCTCAATAACTCCATCTGTTTTGTCAGCTTGTTGTAATCACACTGGTTCTTATGCTTTTGAGTCAGGGCCACAACTTATCACTACTCTAATGGTTTTCGTGTGAACTGGTTTGCAAATGTCACAGACCACAAACATCTCATGTAAACACACTTATCCTGCGTCAACACCTTTTAACTCAAGAGCCCATGAAAGTCTGTTTAGAAATTGTGTGGTTATGAACTGTTGACACTTTCTTTGGGAGGATATTAAATTACCTCTTTGAGCCCTCACATACTAGAAGCTAAATATTTTCTAGTGTCCCTTTTTGAGCACAAAATGGTTTCTTCCTGTGGTATTCTTTAAAGAGTTCAGGAAAGTAATTTTGACATACTAAGAAGTGACTGCACATTGTTTCCAGCTATGAATTTTATTTTTGACTACTAGCCAGCATTTACCAGTTTATATACTTTTATAAATAATTTGTTTTTAACCATTCCTTGTTTATGTGAACATTAGTTTAATACACTATAATGTATGGACTATTAACACTCATGATTGTACTAGTACTGTGTCACTATGAGCAATTTCTACTAAAGTGTATCATTATTCTTGTTTCCATAATAAATTTTACTATTAAAATTAAAATGACTTTTTTAACAATGTGAATGTGTACCTGCAATTTATTTATACCTCTAATAATTGGGAGTACATGAATAGATGTGTCTGAGTTAGAAAATCTTAATTGGAAAGTAATGACGTACTCTTCTATCATGTCTTTGTGTAAAATTAAATGAGACTGTTTTTTTTTTTTTTTTTAATTTAACTAGGAAAAAAGATCTTACTGAGATAAAGAACCTCTTTTTCAAGGGAGTCCTGGCCAAGAGGCAGTATGAAATACAACACATAGTTACAAGATACAATAATTTACAGGACAAGTCAAACTATGAAAAACAAGTGCAAGTCATTGAGTTAGTAGCACTTTGAGTTTGGATTTAAAAGCATTCAAGGAGAACTGTGTATGTTCTAGGTCAGTTCTCTATATAAACAAAAGTACAAGGAATAAATTATACTAATATGTCAAGAGATGAAGAAAACCCCAAATCTTCTATAACATTGAACTAAATTATTATAATTATTTTTGCTCTTTGGTAGCTTTTCCCCCATGACACATGTCATGGGAAATGCACACTGGTTGTCTGAAAGAGCATTCATTGTGCTAATTTTGGAAACAGAAACTCAGGTGAGTGTTGAATCACTGATGTAATCAACAGGTTATTTGTCTTAGAATAATTCCCTGCATTTTTATTGTTCCAGTCTGTGCTCTGGGTGAACAGGCATGCATTATTCACAAGCATAAGGTATAATCTGTTTCAGATAAGGTAGACATGCCTTAATGGAAAACCAACAATTGTAACCATGAAGCTAAAACAGAGGGCAAAACCAAAAGCAGTAAAACTCAGAAGTGACATAATGTGGGTTTTAGTTCCAGATAAAATGAGTTGTAAAAATCTGAATTGTGATCAGTGTCCAACCAGGTAAATCACTGAGCAGGTAGTCACTTCAGTCGTATTGCTGCGTAGTTTGAAGTCCAGTGTGGATTTTCAGGTAGTTTGTCCCTGGTGAAGCACCGTAGCCGTCCTGGAGGAGAAAACACTTGAGGAGTGTTGTGTGCAGCCAATCGTCATTAAACCCCTCAAGACTACAACAAGCTTCGGAGTGGGTGGGAGTACTTGGGAAGCAAAACATGGCGAGATAACAAGTTTGGCTGTGAACCGCAGTTAGAAACTGCACCGTATTTTGCATTCCTGGCTTCCGACAACAAGTTCTCATAATTTGGATTCTGGAGAACAAAACCTACGCCGAACTTGAAACACTCGAGGGCCCCAGTTTACAAGCATTACGGCGGTTGGCGAGAGCAGTAGTGCCTGCCTGTCTGCCTGTGTTTTCCCCGGAAGGTTGGCAGTGCTAGGCGCGACTGTCAACACAGAAAATGGATGAAGAAAGAAAGTTTATTCTGGAAAAGACTGTTTAGCTTGCTAGCTTAGCCCCGTTAGCTAGCCAGTTACCGTTCAATCAATCGCTCGCACCTGACTCGATATTCGGATTACCGCGCGCACTGGCCGAAACTAAGGGATATTTAAGTCGTGTTAACAAGTTTGACAACTGCAGTCAGGTAAAATCGTGTCTCAAACGGAGACACTATTTTAATTTTCCATACTTATCCTTTGGTAACATTCAAGAGCACGTCTGTTTAAGGCTAATAATGACAGGCTGACAGTCGGTTCTGGTGCGGTGCGGACGGACCCGGGCGCCATCACATCAGACGTTGCGTTCTTCTTAAAAACAACCATTGCGCTGCTGATCCGCAACTGTTTTTTTAGGAACAGAACCAGGAATGTATCCGTGGCACACCAGACGCATCTGGTAGTTTTTGCGTGACATAACTGACCCGTAGGTGAAATTTATTGGGATGTTTTACAGCAGCGAAGACGCGGCGTCTTGTCAAAATGAACGCAGCAAGGTGTTCAACAACAGTGGAGGTGCATTGCATTGAAAACCTGCCAGTTGTTAGACTGGTGTCCATGGCCGGCTAACGGTGACGTAAACAGTTTGTTAAAATCTCTTATTTAAAGTTGAATGTGTTTTCGTCGCATATTGCGGATAAATAAACTGCGGATAACATTGTAGCTCTCGGCCAGAGTTGACGTGAGCTAACCAGCTGGGTGCGTCTGAGGCAGCTCTATCTGCGATGTGTTTGCTAATCTAAGTGCTACTGTGTGTTTCGGCAACAGTTTCGGCACATTACACGGCCTGTTTGCTATATTTTCCTCTGTTGGCAAGCCCGTTTGAGCTCGTTAAAGCAGCCACTTCTTCTTTCTTCTTGAGTGCTCACCGGCGAATACCTAGGTAACTTGTTAGCTAACCTAATAAGTTTCAGCAGCTATGTCTGAAAACGCCCCCACACGAAGCCTGGATGACATAGACCTCGCAGCTCTGAGGGTGAGTATTGTTATTCCAAAATATGTACTGCACTTTCATAATACAAACTTGTGGCAGCCTGGTTCACATGAATCGCTATCTTATGAACAGAGGTGTCAATCTGACGAAAGCACGATCATTTAACACCCACGCAACAAAGTTGAGGTGGGATTTATAAACGCCCCTCGGCCTGCTACTGCTACAGGCAAGTGCACCGATTTTAATCAATAATAAAGCCATTTCAGGGTCTATTCTCCTTTCTCTGCCAAATGAAGAATTTAAATGATCCAACCTAAGAACCATTCTTGACAAGTCTGTTCATAAACACATGAATATCAGGGCCAGCCCTGCCTCCTGGGGCTGAAACGCAAAACACCTGATCCACTGAAAGACTGTCATCTTCTTATTATTTTTATGACACCATGAGCCTGTCAATACTTTCATGACAAGGCTGCTCAGTCTTTTACTGTGCCACCAGCTCCTCCTCCTGAAACCATATAGTTGTATATTTTGATTCTCATTTTCTTGGTTTAGTTTGATTTGTTTTATTGACAACAACAAATAACAGCAGATCAGACTTTGTCTGTGGCAGAACAATAATGCTGTGGGTTTCTGGTTTCAGTGGTTCTCCTTCCAGGTCTCCTCTAGGTCTCTTTCTTATTTCTTTTGTCTGAAACTAGAACTACTACTCTTTGTTGCTCTATTTCTCCATTACAGTTGAATTTATCATATTTTAGTCTTGCTGTATCATTAATCTTTAAAGTGAATATCATTACCATGATAAATAAATGGTTTATGCACTTAGCCATTGCTTTTTGGAAAAGACAATTGAAAGCTCTGTCACTTTCTCTTAAAGATGCAGCTTCTAAAAATGATGATAGTTTTAATTTCCTCTCTCTGAGTTAACCTTTTTAAGCTCTACCTACAGTGAAATTGACTCCAAGGCCTTTCAAAATATGCTTTAGGCATTTATTTTTTGTGATATACCTAATCCAGGAACACCTGTGTAGATAACATCATGTAATGTAAGAACAGAGAACACAAGCTTCTAAATTTGACACCTTTCATCTCAGTGATTACTCCTCTGGAAAAAAACACCCACATCATCTAAATTTATATGGTTAAAGAAAAAAATCTGCACTAAATTCAAAGTAAACACTAATGTTCTTTGTGGTGTACAACTGTACCAAAAGATATTCAAGCTGTTAAATCAGATTGGACAGTTCTTGAAATCTGGAAGCAATGCTGCACCTTGGGGTAGCTTTTACAGATTTATGGGGCTTAACAGGAGATCTCGGGGTAGTTAATCCAAATCCTGGTTTGTTTGGTTTCATGTTACCTTTCATTGACCTACATTAAAGCTGACCATTGAATGCCATAATACATTGCATATTTAACAAAAAAAAAAAAAAACAAAGTCAGTAAAATATGTCACTGCTTGGAGAGTTAAAATAATTATGCATATTTTGCTGCCTCTAGGGATCACAGGGAAACTTTTTAGTTTGGTGACCTGACCATATTAGGTTCTGAAAATTTGATCTGAATCCAAAGTATCTGTGCAAAATCCTTGCCAATTATTGCTTGTCAATTTATTTGCAAACACCACTCAAGAGAAATTAAGCCCCATGGACAACTGTGTTTATTACAGATGGCACCATGTGTTATGGCTTTACAGCAAAGGCACATGAAACAGAGTTGAAATCATCATAACCCAACCAAATATCACACAAAAGTGCGATCAGAATATTGAATAGATATTGGCAAGATGAATCAGCCTCCCAGGAACCAGGGGATGAAACTCCCGGGAAATATAGTCTTGTGATTTTATTTTGGAGCAGTGAAACAGTCCATTCTTTTGCTTGCTATGATTAATACAGACCTTATATAAGTGTGAGAAAGAAAGGACACTACAAGAGTTAGAGAACATGCTAATAGGACGGTTTCAGACTTGATATTCTAAACAGTGCAGGAAATGTAACTTTTTTTTTATGTTAAGTAGTGAAACATGGTACATCTGGTTTTGCTTGCTAAAAGAAAGCAGTTTAATATATTTCCCAGGTGGCAAAACTTACATTTTTTATTAATACTAAACATGTAAAATTTGATGGTACAGTTTTATGAGGATTTAATGCAGCCCAACAGGTTTGCAGAATCCCTCAAAGCAGTGCAGTCCTATCCTAATGTTTTTGATGAGGAAATATGTGAGCTTGCATAGCTAGCTGTTGTTAGGTTTAGTTTATTAAATATACATACAGAAACCTGCATAACTTAAGAAGTAGAAAGTACAAGTTCTTCATAACCTGCTAGCCATCATGGCCTGAAATTCAAATATTTAGGATGATATTTAAGGCTCACCTATAACATTTAGTTTAGTTATACGATTGTATTTCCTGATCATCTTTAGGCAATTGTTTTATTTTTAAGTTGCAATTTTGATGATTCTTGCAACCATTCGACCACAGATAAAGAAGATTTTAAAAACGACTTCCTCTTTCAACCAACTTGACACCGCTGCAGGAAATATGTGGTCAGCTTCCTCACAGACGCATACCACTTCTTTTAGAGTTCAAACCCAGGCTGTGATTTTGACAGCAGCCTGGGCAAACACAACATTAGGAAAAATTCTTTGCATAGCTCTGTGAGGTTTTCCAATATGTTGAGTTTACACATTAACATGACAACATGAATGTAGGGTCCAGCTCCAGCTGCACAGCTTAGTTTTGCAGCTCGGTTGCCTGCAGTTTGTGCAATCATTTCCAAGAGTTAGAAATTGTGCTGCTGGTGCTACTCCTCAAACACAACTGTACCCTTCCCCTTATATCACTTCATTCCTCTCAACCCACATCCGGAGCTTGGACGTGGGTGAATTCACCACCTCTGCCTCGCCACCCACTCTATTATTACATTATTGTTTCCTATACCATCATTCTTTTACTCGTCATTGACGTCACATCTCCCCTCCTTTCTGTCCATGTAACATGCTCTAAAATCTGCCTCATGTTTTTGTCATCATGTAAGCAACACAGTTTTGTTTTATAATGACATAATTGTTGTCAAATCCCACATCAGTATACATTGTATGGGTTTCACATGTATGTTCTCTTTCTATAAAGCACATTTCCTCTCCTTGTTGAAGGCTGAAAACCCATCATTGGAAACAGATGAAAGCAGGATAGGTCATGCTGTACATTCTAAACCCAAAGCAGCAGTCTCACCACCCACACATCTTCTTAAAGCCATATTGAAATGCCGTGAAAGTGGAACTGCTTGTCGTTTTTCCCTGTCTCTCTGGGGAGGGGGTTGCATAATTAAGTCAAAGCAACCTACTCATTATTAGTATCAGTGGAATATGCGTTTTGTTCAGTGAAACAAGAAATGAACAACTCAGACAATGGCCAAAAGTCACGCCTGTGATGTCAGTTTTATCTTTTAATTCCTAATAAAGTATCAATAGTGAGTGCATTAGCTGATCTGTTTTTTCTGTGTGAAGTCTTGTGGGTGGGTGGGTGGGAAGTGAGTGGGTAGGTGGGATAGAAGATGTGTACAGATGAATTTATGGACTGAAATGCCACTGCTTTAAAGGATTCAGACAAAACACAGTGGAATTACTGCTTCTATAGATAAAATAGCGTATGATTTCGACTCTATGGAGGCCTGTTTATTTTTCTGTGCTTGTTTGTGATGTGTGTGTCAGAGTCTGTATGATCTGCAGCTATCCTTGAGTAAATTGAAGTTGGTGATTTCTGTTGTAGAGGATAATAAAAGTATTTTTTTCTAATTCATTGGTACTACATCATCAGTCAAATATTCCTCAGGTGCAGGGTTTTCTGTGTAGTTATTTTAATTCAGCGTTTGTAGATGCTCCAGAAGCCAGATTGAAACAGCTACCTGAACAGGTGCAGCTTAGTATGAATTTTATGTGATTCTACTCAAGAAATGTGTTGGCACTGAAGTGTAGTCATAGAGTTTTCAAAGAAGAACAAAACAAACATCACCCACGTAAGCACAGAACATAAATATGGTCTACTTTGTGTGGAGTTTTGCTAATTTCACTTCCAAAGCTGTAAAAATAGTGCACATTGCTTCACTGGAACAAAACTTTCTCCCATGGCTGATGGTTTATTAGAGAAATGGTTTACATCAAGGCATGAAACATGAACTTCCTTGTGTGCCTAACCCTGCTCTGTCTGCCTGTCATATGGCTTATGAATCCCCCTTTGTCTTTGTCAGGATCCAGCAGGAATCTTCGAGCTTGTTGAGGTCGTCGGCAATGGGACCTATGGCCAGGTGTACAAGGTAAGACATGATGTGGAGTGGTTTTAGAGATCCAGCTATAAGTTGGGAGTTATATTCATCACCAAATAGCCAAGTTTGTATGTTACATACCAGTAAATATGTAAAAGAATGATAGAGTGCTTGAATATTATATAGATCTAGTGCTTGAGACCAAATCATTCAGGCTTTGACCTGTAATGCATGCCTCTGCAATACTGTGGTATATGCTGTATACTGAGGCCATATGAGTGCTTGCCCTTTATTAAATGCTCTGCAGCATTAATTGCTCAGATTACAGTGGAGTTATGTTACTGCCATATCAGTACATTTCAGCTATCTGTTCCAAAATTTTGATAATACTCATGATCGTAACATATGACCCCGCAGTTCATCCAAATGTATAAGAGGAGCAAAACATCTAGAGAAAACATTTGTTAATATTTAGAGTCAGAATTGCTCAATATTAAAAAACATTAAAGCGCAGCTTCACTTTACACTTACTGATGAGTTCATGATAATGAAACCTGCTGTTGAATCAGGGCCGTCACGTGAAGACGGGCCAGCTGGCGGCCATTAAGGTGATGGATGTTACAGAGGAGGAGGAAGAGGAGATCAAAGCAGAGATCAACATGCTGAAAAAATACAGCCACCACCGCAACATAGCCACGTACTACGGTGCCTTTGTGAAGAAGAGTCCACCAGGACACGATGACCAACTTTGGGTCTGTCTTCCTTTGTCTGTTTTCTTGTGATTTTGTAGCTATATGCCCTGTTGAGTGTACTCACTAAGTTTGTGTTTGCTTGTTAGCTGGTGATGGAGTTTTGTGGGGCAGGTTCAGTGACAGACCTGGTGAAAAACACTAAGGGCAGCTCTCTTAAGGAGGACTGGATTGCTTACATCTGCAGAGAGATACTAAGGGTGAGAAATCATAATTGCATCAGTAAAAAAAAAAAAAAGTCTGCAGCATTCATAATTAATCAGATTAAATATCTTTGTGTATGTCCAGGGCCTTTCTCACCTCCATGCCCATAAAGTCATCCACAGGGACATTAAGGGACAGAACGTGCTGCTAACAGAGAATGCAGAGGTCAAACTAGGTATGTTTCAAAATTGTTCTCCAAAGGTGCATTGTGTAGGTCTTCCTCCTCCACCCAAGTGGGCAGGATGACCTTTAAAAGTTGGAAAACCAAAAAATGGCACGTCCAACCACTGTCTAATTCTGGTCTGCTTCTTGGCTATGGTAGAAACACAATGGGTGAAAACTATGGGTTGAAAGTTGGTAATGTGAAAGTACCCAGTACTTTAAAGTTTAATATCACTGACTGCCACTAGAAACTTGCTCCTAAAAATCCTGGCTCCCTTGGATTTACATTAAACTTCTCTCAAGGAATACATTTTTATCTAGGAGTCATTCTGGTGTTATCGAGTGTTCAATGGTCCCTCTGTAAATGATCGCATCTTTAATAAGATTTGAGGACTGTGTTTATATCTGTTTTTTTTAGCTTTGACAGGTGTGTTTGACGGCTTGTTTGATTACCAACTTGGACTTTTGGAGCTTCTCTTCTCTTTCAAAACACATTTTCCTTAATAGTTATACTAACAAGACATCATTTTGGCCAGTGTTACACATCACCCATGAACTGATGCGGTCACTTCAGGCTCTGTAAAACCTAGATGACAGTGACCAAAATGCAGATTCAGGAATTGAAAATAGTTGTCCAAAACTCAGTGGGTGACATCACAGTCACTACATCCACTTCTTTAATTTTACATTTCAGTAAATACGTTACCATAAATCTTACACACTGCACCTTTTTAATGTAAAATGTTCTGCTTGTGACAAAAAATATGGCACCCTATCATTTTCTCACTTCACTGTGTCCTCCTCATTTGCCATACACAGTCGATTTCGGGGTGAGTGCTCAGCTGGACCGGACTGTGGGCCGTAGGAACACCTTCATTGGCACACCGTACTGGATGGCACCAGAGGTCATCGCCTGCGATGAAAACCCTGACTCCACCTATGACTACAGGGTAACAATAGCATTGTGTGTGTGACAACACCTGGTATGTGATGGCATATGAGGGATGTGGACTAATCTAATCCACTTTGTGTTTTGCAGAGTGATATCTGGTCCTTGGGGATTACAGCCATTGAGATGGCAGAGGGGGCTCCTCGTAAGTCTCTACACTCGCTTGTATAACCTGTTATGGATTGAAATTAATCATATTTTAAATGATGCATGCAATTTTCATGGTGCCAGAGCCCATTCTGAAAGACCTCATGAATGAGTCTGTCTTGCATGTGCTGCCTTGCTGTCTGTGTTGTCAGATGGACAGCTGACTCACTGTAATCAAGGTAGTGTAGTCGTGAGCTGGCAGTTGGCCTGTGGAGGCTGATTGCAGAGATCTCTGTGGTCTGCTTAGCTGGGAGATCTGTCTGCTTGGAGATTTGGAGTCAAACATGACTGATAGACAAGAAAATCCCGTTTAGCAAAGCAAATAAATGTCAATATCTATTGTGCTATTTATTTATTTATCTATTCTATTCTGTTAGAAAGTAACTTATATACAGACTATCCTCTGATGCTTATGATGTTTTAAAAGTACACTTATTTTCTCTGCAATCCTGTTAAAATATCTGTTTGTTTGATTTGATGGTAGCTAGATGCCCTGTTGTTGACCTGTTATATTTTTACCAAATAGTGGATGTTGTGATGCAGCTTGTATACCTTCAGCTTAAGATAAAATACAGTTACGCTGGACAGAGAAGTAGCACAGAGCAGCAGGAATATGGGGACACCTTAATGAGCTCTATGCTGTTACATAATGCATTCTTATTGTGCCATGTAAGCACAGCCACCTGTGGCTCCAGAGTTAAAAACAAATCTAGACTTAGAATGCAGATTTAAAGACTTAAAATGTTAAATCATAGGGATGCGTCTTGTTTCTTAATGTCACGTTTTCTGCTTGTCACTCTGAGCTGCTTCCTGTACATCACTGATAAAGAGCACAGTGCTGCTACTGTGAATGGCTTAAGGCTTCCAGGCCAACACAAACTGTCAACCTGTTGTTGAAGTGCCATTATAAATTATGCAGTGTGTGTACTTATTTGCTCCATCCATCTCATTGCAAGTGTGTTTGCCATTAGTGAGGTTGCAATATTTCTTGCATTTATAGTACAATAGCTTGTTTTTGATTGAAGTGTTAATACCATTAATCTATTAATTGATTCATTCTTTTCTAAATATATATTTAATCAATTTATTTCAAATGATTGGTTAATTGTTGTAAATGAAGTTTGCAAACAAAATACAAAATTTCACATTACTTGTAAAGACAGGTTTTAAATAGATTTTATAATCACAGGATTAACTGTTAGATTTATTTAGTGCATAAACTTTTTTTGTGTGGAGTTTGCATGCTCTCACCATGTATGCATGGGTTCTTTATGAGTATTCTGGTTTCCTCCCATTCAGAGACATGCATTTTAATAGCTTAATTGGTCAGTCTAAATCACCTGTAGTTGTAAATGTGAGAGTGAATGGCTGTTTGTCTGTTTTATGTCAGTTATGTGATGAACTGGTGACATGTCAGGCCATACCCCACCTCCATCTGATGGTACCTGGGATTGGCTCCAGTATCCTATGACCCTGCCGTGGATAATCGTTTCAAAATATGAATGAATGAATGAAATACAGCAGTAGTAGATATAAGAGATTTTTGCATTAATATTCACATATATTCATTTTGATCATATGGTCCACATTAACTGCTTTCATCACCAAAAAACCTTTTCAGTTGTTTGTCCATCACACATGCCATTTCAGTATAGAGTAACCAGGGGCCTGTATCGTGAAGCGAGCCCAATAGAGCCAGAACCTTCTTCTGTTACCAGGCTTGACAAAACCAAACATTTGCAGTCTCACTAAGCAGTATCATGAAGGTAGCTATCAACTCCCTCTGTCAGCCCAGGGTTTCTGACTCTTCATAAGAAAGGTGGAGTTGGTGCCAGGTGACTGAACACAAACATGCACCAGTTGAATTCAGCTGCATATTTCTTACAAGTAAAACAAAGTATAATGTTAAATAGATGCAATGAATTTTAAAAAATATATTTGTTAGAAGCAACTTGGCCACAACAGCCAGTAAACTGAAGAGCACTCTCCACTGTGAGCACATGAGTTTGTAATCTCATCACATTATTAAGGCATATCTGCAGCTGACTTCAGTTACTTTTTATAATGTTGATGTGTTTTTATTGCATGTAAGACTCAATCCTGCCATTGTTAAACAGTCTGAGATTAAGTGCAGTACAAATGAAAACAGATATCCTAGTGTAAAGCAGATCAACTGTCAGCTTTTATATTATAAAGAATTACTGCTGTGATCACTTGCTGTTATAAGATTATATATTAGATTATATCACAAAGGAAAGTCACAGGGAAAACCAAAGAGTTTAGATGGTTTATAACTCATTCCTGACAGACAGTCTCATCATCTGAATCCTGAACAAGTGCTTTTTTCATTTTATATCTGCACACCAAGGTCTGCAGGATCCTTTTAGGAGAACTGATTGGTCAGAAGACAGTGCTTAGCACATTTTGATTCACTATCTGAGGTTATTTGGTGATTTACCCTGGAAAGAAATACAATCACTTTTGTTAAAGGAGAAATCTTGAGCTGAACCAGAAGTTTGTTCTCTGACCTCTCAATTCTACTTCATGATACAGGCACAGGTGTTATCAGGTGTGTCTTTGTTGCTTCTGATTTTGCATTTTCAGAATGCCTGTACCGTAGGTCAACTGGGAGAGGTGGATTAAAATACGAGGCAACATATTTTCTGTTTATTGTACAGCTTTAATGTGATATTGTATTCTATACAGAGTTGAACCATATTTGAAGTTGTGATTTTTTTACCCCTTCATCTTAGTCTTTTCTGCTGTGTTAGCAGACACTGACCATAAATCTTGTGTTGGTGTAGGCTAAGGTGCATGATCACTAACACTTAAAGGAAAATAGGTGCATGATCACTAACACTTAAAGGAAAATAAGGAACTGTCAGTAAGGTAAATAGAGAGGGATAAGTTATATACAGACAGCTTTTATAAAAGTCTGAGCAGTCCATTGTCTAAAAGCATAAACAAACAGAACAGTTCTCTCCAGGTATTTAGGGAAACAATAGATGGGACTGGAGAGTCTAAAGACTATTTTGACAGACAGCACGCTGACAAAAGTATAATATCAGGAAACGATTTTTGAAAATGAAAGTCTTTAAACTTACTAAGTGGATGCAAATTTTGCTTAACCAACAACAGTTTACATGTTAAAACATGCATGCCACATCAGGCACATATTAGTGTAAATCCCTCAGTCTTAGTGTGACATCAAATCTGTTGAAATGAAATTTGCTCCTTGCCTTTGGCTGTCTCAGTCACGTTGCATATGTCCTTATAAAAGCCTATTTACTGTGAAACTGTAAAGCTAACCAGTCAGGTTTAGCTACCTACCTACGCTGGGAACACAATGACTCACAGTCCTTGCTCTTACATTCAGTATAACAATAAGCCTCAGGCACCAGGAAAGATTGGATAACAGCAGCTGTAACCATGTTAAAGGATACAATATGTGTAATGGTGGCTTGTATTATTTAGAAACCATTATGTGCGGGCATATACATGATATTCTATCACTAACCTTATGGCTTTCTTCTTTGTACCATAGCTTCAAACTCTCCTTTCTTTTGTTCTCATAGCTCTGTGTGACATGCATCCAATGAGAGCGCTCTTCCTGATTCCCAGGAATCCCCCTCCTAAACTTAAATCCAAAAAATGGTGAGTTACATTCCTTGAGTGTCCACTTTACTGTTATTTTATAGTTTATACAGACTCTCTTTTCATTCTCGTGTAAAGTATGGAAAAGCCTAACCCTTTAAAGTCCAACATATTTTCTAGTGACAACTTAATGTAGGAGGTTTCTTTATGCATCTTAAGACATAAAAGCATATCAGTGTTTTTTAATCATGTACTTCAAGGACACTGCAAGACTGAGAAATAAGCTTATAATTTATTGACTTTTGCCTCTTAAATTAGAATCCAGCCATCAGATAAACAGTCAAAAATTAACTATAGACATTCAGTGACTATTTATATAATTTCTTATTATATTTTTGTAAATCCAAAAAGAATAAAGCATAAATAAAGGAAAAATCTTGGAGTGGTCTCTGCCAGGATCTCACCATGTTTGAAACATGAACCCACTTATTAATCCTTGAATGAGAACACCACTAAATGAATAGGTTGCTCATTGTACAGGATGTGTTCCAAAATAATAAGAAAACCTGTCAGTCTCTCAGAAAGACTGTATTGTCTTTAAGGCCTCTATGAGTGTACTTTTCCTAAAGGGAAACTGAATTGGAAAATTTGTTTCCCCTTGAGAATACAGACTGTAAGTGGTCATTGAACATGGAGACTAATGTGATTGTGTAATTATGAGCAGAACCAAAATATCATGTGTTTGTAACTACTTTCTCATATTCTTCTTCCTGCCCTTTTGTTTTGTTCCTATTTCTTTTCCCATTTCTGAATCAGGACCCTAATGCATGTAAAGGTATCATTAGTATGGCTTGTAGTATAGTATTTTTAATTTACAGTACTAGTTATTAGTGCTTAATTTCAGCTATAAGATGCAGTATGTCAGGGGTCATGTAGTTCTTAGTTACAACAGTACTTAAATTAATTTGAATTTGTTTTAATTCTCTACCTTCAATTATTTCAGTTTATTTCAGTTTGTAATGCAGTCTTTGTGAATTTTTCCCTACTGGCTTTGCTTAAAAAGTCATTATGGCATGAAATACTTGCACTAGTAATGAATATAGAAAAAATTGGAATTTCTTTTTTCTCAAACATTGAAACATATGAAGCCTCTCCTGTCTCGTTTGGGACTCTGGGCAGCTGTTCCATGCCTCCCTTTCCTCCTCTTTTCCCTCTACATGCATCATCCGCTAACCTCCCCCTTCCTCCCAGGTCCAAGAAATTCATTGACTTTATTGAGGGCTGTCTTGTGAAGACGTATCCCAGCCGGCCATCCACAGAGCAGCTGCTCAAACACTCTTTCATCCGGGACCAGCCCACCGAGCGGCAGGTTCGAATTCAACTCAAAGACCACATAGACCGTACACGCAAGAAAAGGGGAGAAAAGGGTAAGAAAATGCCACAGTGAAGCTGACCTTCCTGGGTTATTTAAAAGGGTGTGAAGTAGATTGTCTCTCTGTGGGCTGTAGCAGCATGAAGTATAGGTTACAGTGTCACTCTGTTTTTTAAATGGCTGTTTTAACTTTACAGAAGAGACAGAATATGAATATAGTGGCAGTGATGAAGAGGATGAAAATCGTGGTGATGATAGAGAATCAAGGTAATAACATTTCTTTGGCAGGATATCATGTATTCTGTTGCATTGTTAACATCTTGCAAATTATCACAATTTTTGCCATCAGTTCAATTCTTAATGTTCCTGGTGAGTCCACCCTGAGGCGGGATTTCCAGCGCTTGCAGCAGGAGAATAAAGAGCGCTCCGAGGCTCACAAGAGACAGCAGGCCCAACTGGCCGCTCAGCGCCGGGACCCTGAGGAGCATAAGAGGCAGCTGCTGCATGACCGACAGAAACGCATTGAAGAGCAGAAGGAACAACGCCGCCGTCTGGAAGAGGTAAGTTCCACTGTTTATAGAGGTACACTTTAGTGGTTTAATTGTCTATAATAGGAGATTAGAACATTTTATAGAAATGGGGAGTGTTTCATACTTGTATGGAAAATTTTGAACTCAGGGGTTTTTTTTTTATTGCATGAAATATTTTATCATTTAGTATTTTATGTATTTGAGTGGCAGAGTAATCAACAAAACCATTTAAGGGTAAAGGTTGATGTACATTTTAAAAGTGCCACTCCCCACTGGTGACTTGTAGCTTGTTAAGACACATTCTACTGTAATTTTTTTAAATACTCCATTTACCTTAACTTACCTTAGTGGCTGTTTCACTGCTGATACTGAGATTTTAATTAAATTTATAGCCAGTGAAAATATCACATTTCTTGTGTTCTCATCCTTCAACTGCTTAAGACTTGTTTTTCAAGTCTGTTCTCTTCTTGAGTTGGTTTGCTGTTGCTTGCTTTGGTTTGTGATTTAGTCTGTATAACATTTGCTTAAGTAATTTTATGATGAACTGAAAGTAAAAATGTATTAATGTGGCTGTTTAAAATGTTTCAACAATGTTTCAGTAGCTTATGTTATTGTATTACACCCATATTCACCTTTAATGTATCCATTCGTTGTAGTGTGCTTGATTACTTGCAGGTCCTAAACAAAAGTTGGGGGTAGCCTAAGCAATTCAAAATTATTCCCAGTGATATTGGACACTGGAGGGAAAGATAAGACCAGCTTCAACAAAGTATATAAATGATTAACTCTGTCAACATTTGCTCAGAGTGAGTTGGTAGCCAAGAGTGAGTGTTATGTTAGTATGAGTTGAGAAGCTGTTTTTTGCTGTTTCACTGTTAAGTCTGAAATTATATTAGACCATAAATCTGAATTTAAAGAGGCCAAAAACAAGCACCAAGTTAATATTCCATAAACATAATGCACAAAATATGTATATTTTTTACTTACCTGTGACTTTTTTAAGAGGAAAAGTATTTATTTTATTTAATTAGCCAGCCAGCCACCTGTGGAGGGACTAGCTTGCCAGATTAGATAAGATAATTAGAAAACAAACTAAGAAAGATAGGTAAAATCAGCATGGCAGTGGAACTTTAAGGATAAATCTTTCTAAAACAGTCTGAAGAATGATGTTATAAAAGAAACTGATGGCAGTCTAACTGCAAAATATCAGTCCAATAGCTAGAACTTTGGCCATTGAGTTTATTTGTCTGTTATTATTTTATGTATGAATTAAAAATGACTTAAATTACAGTGCAATATTGAAGAGGGAAAAGGCACATTATAATTACAATGAGCAGTCTTTGTATCAGGGTCGAGTATAGATACAGCATTTGCAAATGTTTTTAGCTTTTGTTTTTTAACTTTAACTGCACTATATATTTTGATAGATGTATACACTCAACAAAGCTCATTAGTTGGCTGACAAGAAGTCGGGAGCTGTGAAATGTTAGAGAAGTGTGGGATTTAAATGAGACACACATAATTAGACTGATAATGCTGTTGTTGTTATCAGTGCAAAAACACTAAGGTATCTTGCTGCAGTAAGGTTGCATTCCCCTAATCTACCTCCTCCTCTATCTTATCTGGCTCTTCTGTTTAACAGTGAAGTGCCAACAACAATCGAGTGGATGGGAGCTGAGAATGTTATGTGCCACTATGAAGTGGGAGTTCTCATTTGGCCAGAAAGAACAAACCTTGTTGTTTCAGCGACGCTTGAAAAGCAGATAAAAACTGCTGCCTATCAAAAGTGAATGTCTGTGGTCAGTTAGTTTGAATCAGAGCATCTCTCTGAAGGTGATTAGGATGCAAAAGGTGTGTTTGTTTGTGAAAATGACTCACAGCCTCTTTTCTTTTCCCCTTACTTTGACTCCCTTTTTTCTCGGGTTCTTCACACAGAAAAAAAGGCAGAGTTTGCTTATAAGCAGAATCTCCTCTGTGTATTCCCTTGTGCAAGTGTAACCTCAATGCTCATTTCTTTATTTCCTGTCATCCCTCTCACCCAGCAACAGAGAAAGGAGCGGGAGATGGTGAGGCAGCAAGAAAAAGGTCCCCATCGGAGACTTGATGATATGAGACGGGAGGAAGACAGAAGGTTGGCTGAGAGGGAGCAGGTAACCAACCACAGGAGATGTGGGGCTGCAGTCGTCCAATCAGTGAGGAGTGTGGGCGTGTCCATTAGCAACACAGTGCAAGTTGCTCTGGTGGTGAAATTCCACGAGTAGGTTGCCATAGCAGCAAGGGTCTAAATTAGTGTATTTATTCAGAGATGAGTTTTCTGTGGGTGAGCTCTCTGCGTCTCTTATGCTCTGTTTCCAGTCTCCCTTCAATAACAGGAGAGTCTGGCATCATATCACCACCACCTTGTGTTAGATACAGTATTCAAATGACACAATCACAGTACTAAATCAATCAGATAATGATTAGATGCGTAAATCACCATTGATTTCATGATTTAGAGTAACTTTTTACCTCTGCTGCTAAATTCTATATAGTTAGTGAATAATTTTCCCCAATACTCATGGTTAACATTGTAGATTTTGTCAGTATAACACATTTTATGTGTTGATGATGTTTATGATTACATAACGTTATATTCTGCCCTTTTCCTCTCCCTATCTGGCACCTCTTTCTACCTGTGTTCCTGTCATTCCTCCCCTCTTCACCTCTCCTCAGGAGTTTATCAGACATAAGTTAGAGGAAGAGCAGCGACAGTTAGAAATCCTCCAGCAGCAGTTGCTTCAGGAGCAGGCACTGCTTATGGTAACTCCCCCTCACTACTCCTTATCATTTATTGTTTCATTTTATCCTGGTTATACTGGACTATACTTTACTATACTGGATTTTTTCCTTCTGCACTGATAAATATTATGCATGTCCTCATGACAGCTTAGGTTGTTTTAGTTTGGATAAAACAAAGACTTGTGTATCATGATGCTCATGTTAGAGGTAGATGTTTAAAGTAAATGTCAGCTGATTGGCAGCCTCTAGATGGGGAGGACACAGACTGAACTGAGTATAGACTCAGCCCCTAACAATACTGAGTAATGTCTCCTTACAGTATGTACATTTGTCCATTTTCTTGCAATTTTTCAAATTATTTACACCCAAGTGAAGCATTGCTACATCCCTGACATTTTTGATTTACTTGTCTCCTGTGGAACACAGCTGCTGCCACCATTTCACTGTGATGTAGTTGTTTTTTCGTTTTTGGACATACCACGGACATAATTCTTCCTAGTGTATGCATAAGTCTGTGAATGTACAAGTCTTTACTCTGTTACATGTAATAAATAACCATATGATTGCATTTTTTTGGGGGGGGGGATCTGGAGCAGGGCAGTCATGAGGGTTCACTGCTTTCCTCGAGGGCATTTAGTTGAGTTTGTTGTGCTCTAGCCATCCTCTAAGGGCTCGGATTAGGGTCAGTAAGATTTGGAACTTGTAACATAATGTCCACAAACAATTCCAAAGTGTGGAGCTGGAAATCAACCTGGGTAAACTGATTAAAAAAAATTGTTCTGCATGAGAAATTTAAGGCTTGGCATATAAGATTAAATTTTTTTGACTGTACTTTGGATGATCACTGTTCATTCAAAATTCAGGGCTGAGTCTGGATCACAATCCTTACTAATAACCTCAGTTTCATACTGTAGGAATTTTGTGAACTTTGCACTGAGTTTGTTCACAAAAGCACTTATGTTTTCACATTGTCTGTAGATAACTTTGTTTCTTTTCTCTCAGGCAGATTCACAGCTTTACAATCTATGATTCTCAACCCCAAACTGTGGAATTATCTGTGATTATTACTTTACAAGATCATTTTTAACCCTGGTTTGGCACTCATGACATGCTTGCAATGAACTCTTCCTGCTATTTCAGTGAAATATACTGATGTAAATTTACCTCTCCCCTTTGCTGTTTTTCCGTTAAATCTTTGCAGTAGTGCTTTTCATGAGATTTTGCGAATCAAATTATACTAAATTCTAATGGAAATCAAATGAAATCTTGTAAAAGGCATGAATTAAGAGGAAGTGCTGGGCTTTGAGTGTGGAGCAGCTGCACAGAGTGTAAAGGTCTTCACAATTCACTGTTTTTCCAAAAATAACTTTTACACACAACACAGTTTTCTGGTAGATAAATGTATGAACCAGAACATAGTAGTACAGATGTCACTTTCTACAGAATCAAATTACTTGGGGCCCATTCTGAGAAAGATAATCCTGCTGGTGTGTCCTCTGTCTATGGTGAAATCTCCTCCCACACAGTTGCTCCTGGAACAGAGGGAGGCACCTGGGTAAGGCATCCTCTCCAGGTGCCAAGTAGGTTTTCTCACTCAAGGACATGGCAAGAACTCTGTACTGTTCAAGCGTACTGCAGATCGTATTTTGGCTGTTTGTATCAAGAGCCTCATGATTTTACTCACTTCACAGAACTTGTAGGCCATATGTGTGGAACAGAATGAAGAATAACGAGTAAATCCAGTACTGCACTGTGTGAGCCATTGTGATTTAGAGTTTTAGCAGATAAGAAGAAAAGCAAATCACGACAAGTAGTCAACATTGTGGGAAACCTTCTTTCCGTTCTATGAAAATTCAGTTGTTTGGTTTATGTTTATGCTGTTGAATGACAGAATGTGTACTGTCTATAGCTGTCTGACTCATGGCTCTTATATCTGTTTGTTTTTCTTATGAATGTAGTAGTGATTAACAAGACGGTGGACTTGTGAAACTTACAACTCCCAATACAAAAAACAATAGGTCAAATGACTTTTGGATATCATGGTTTTTATACACAGCACAGAAATGTTTACTTTCAGACAGAATCAATATCATTTTGATATTGGCTGGTAATTGACAGTCATGGTGAAAATCAACAAATACTTTGGCCAGTGATGGTCATCAAAATGTGAAAACCTTTCCCTGTAGTTAAAATTTATCCCTGCTGTTAACAGATATGTCCAAGATATGCTAAAAATGTTTAAGATCTTGTTCGAGGCAAACAGCCTCTTGACTGCAGTGTGTTTCTCTGTTCAGGAGTATAAGCGTAAGCAGCTGGAAGAGCAACGTCAGTCAGAGCGGCTGCAGAGGCAGCTGCAGCAAGAGCATGCCTACCTGGTGTCTCTGCAACAACAGCAGCAGGATAAGAAGCCTCAGCTCTACCACTATAACAAAAACCTGGAACCCAACAACAAGCCCACATGGGCACGTGAGGTAGAATTTGAATGTTTAAAGCATTACACACTGTTGTCAGATAACACTGGCCTATATAAATTATCTTTGTCCTCACTTTAGGTGGAGGAGCGAAGTAAGCTTAACAGACAGGGTTCACCCAAGATCTGTACCACTGTCTCTGACACTGCCATCCAGTCTCGCTCTGACTCAATCAGCCAGTCAGGAGTGGTCCAGTCCAATCAGACCCCTCCAATGCAGAGGCCTGTTGAACCCCAGGGGGGACAGGGCAAGGTGAGTGTGTTTTAAGTTTCAGTGGATAACAACCTTGGAACACCTGAGGTGTTTCCAAAGGAAAACAATGAAGCTGCTTCTGCCTTTTTCTTCAGTCCTTTAGCTGCCTTAGTTAAAATTCTTTTCCAGTGCTACCTTATTTACACCTTTTCTTCTTTTTCCTTCTTCCCTTTTCCCCCAACCTGTAATTGCCTTAAATTCTTGGTATACAAACACACAATCTTACATTCCTCTCCACTACAACTTGCTTTTCCAACATCCTTTGCACTCCTCCTTCCACTTGGCTGCTGCTCCTCCTTCCTGGTCTGCTGCTCCTTGCAGTTCCAGATGGCTCATTTGGTTCCACTGAAGCCCTATGCTGCCCCTGTCCCTCGCTCCCAGTCCCTCTGTGACCAGCCCACTAAGACCATGTCTGCCTTCCCCACCCAGGATCCCTCCCTTACCCCCACACCCCGCCCTATTCACTCCAGAGAGTTAGTACGTCAAAACTCAGACCCCACCTCTGAGAACCCTGCACCACAGGTGCACCAAATCAGAGAGGATCGTGGCCCCTGGATCCGTCTGCCTGATGTGGAGCTGCCACCCAAGGTAAGACTCCATTATAGTTAATGAAATCCAAAACTAGCAGAGAACAAATCTTTTTTGTTAGTTAAGATAATGATTAAGTACATGAAAACTAAATAAAAAAAAAAAATAGAATGAGTGCAACACAAACTAAAATGAAGTAGACCTGCAAGTAAAAAGACCTGTTTTTTTGTCCTTTAGTTTGTGCTGTAGTTGCTTTACAACTTTGTCTTGATAAAAATAATCTAAAAGATTTAACATTAAAACACGTCTATTCCTCAAATTAAAAATGAAATAAAAATACTTTTATATTCACAAAACCAGCACAAGCTAGACTCAAATTAAAAGCCAAACTGAAAGACTGATCAATCAAATATAGTGAAACTGATTTATTTACTTTTTATTTAATTTTTTTATGAGTATTGGGTGTTAATATCCCATGTTGGTTGCACAAGTTTTCCTTTACACCAGCTGAAAATCTACCCTTACATGTTACCTAGCGTCATATCATTTGTAAAGGTTGTTTTTGAGTTTTAAGTACATGATATTGCAGGCCACTTTCTCAGCTGATTGTACAGTGCTCTTAAATGTAAGTTAGCTGTTTCTTTCTTCAGATTCCCCAGAGGACAGCATCTATTGCCACAGCTCTCAACACCAACTTGACCTCTGGCATCAGGCATCCAGTGAGAGCCAGGTATTGAAAACAGACAAATGCCTTGATCAGATAACATCTTCAATTAGTGCCACTTACATTATGATATGTTGGGTGATGGAATGAGATAAAATATTTTATCTTCAACTTGTGGCAGCAACCCAGATCTCAGCCGCAATGATCGCTGGGAGAGAGGAGATAGTATGAGCATCGTTTCCAATCTGCCCCAGACTGGTTCTCTAGAGAGACACCGCATCCTCAGTGAGTCCCTGCCTCCCCACTGCGATTTCTATGCAGACTGTCTTTGCACTAAGATTGGTTTCAGAATTATAACTACGTGTTGTTATTTTCAGGCTCCTCCAAAATGGACTCGCCCATTCTTTCCCATGACAGCCGTCATAAGCCCGGGGAGTCTCGCACCTCCTCCCGTCCTGGGCGCCCAGCTGTAAGTGATTCCAACAAACACTGAACTGAATGTCTCCTTGTTGTCTCCTAGCCTATTCTAAGAGTTATTCATGATCCCTGCAACACCTAATATTTGATTGTATTGTTATTGTTACTTAAAAGTTGCATGTATGTAGTTAGAGCTGTTCTGTAAAGTGTAACATAGGTTAGTAAGTGTAAGGTTTTCTCTTCACATAAACTCTTTTATACACTGACTGTATTCCCACTTTTTCCTTTCATGTTTCTCTCCTTCAAAATTCTCTCTTTGTTGACTATGCAGAGTTACAAGAGGGCTATAGGAGAGGTTAGTATGACTGTGTGTATTTCATGCAGTGGTCATGCATGGTCATATGCATTTATTGGCTCATGCAAGATGTGTTGCATGGTCTGTTTGTCATCTCTTGGTATACAAAAATATTTTCTCCAAATGTTACTGCCTTTTTATGTTGTGTGTACACATTTTGTGTTCTGCTGGGAACAAACTCCGCTCAAGACAGTCATTTTAACTGTCTCATACCATAAAAAACCATCAGATGATGTTCGCTGACTTGAACCATGCTCTAGAAAAATCTCAGCACGTAATGAGAGGTCTGGTTTCACTGTATGTTCGGGATGTTGATTCAAAAGATGACTAAGTACTAATTAATGAGATTTTTTTTCTCTTTAACACTATACCTTTATCATTAGACTTTAGATATGCAAGTAGAATAACAAGAAATTATACTTCATTATATGCAGTATTCATTATTATACTACATTCCAATAAGGTTATTTAAGAACAGGTCAACTAAAGATTCCCATTCATCAATATTGGCTTGAAAGAAATATTTTTATATACATTAATGGAAATAACGCAACCTAGGCTTGTGTGTTTAACTAAAATAGAATTTCAGTAACATTAAGGCTATTGTAATTAAATATTAGCTTCGAAAGCAATCATTACTCATTAATTTGACATCGCTATTTTGGTATCTGTAGAATCTGTTCCATGTACAATTGGACAAGAAAGGATTATTTGGTTTCAGAATGGTGACTGGTTCAGCCTAGTCCTTAATACTACTACTACTGATAATAATAATAATTGTTGTTATTATTAGGGAAGGATCAGTACTTCATATGTGTCATACAGAAGAGCTTCAGCATATGTGGCTGTAACTTGTGTATACACCCATGCTTGATGTCACTCATTTGCCTGTTTTTATTTCTGTTTGTTACTCCTTGGCCGAGGGGTATTGTAATTGTTTTGTCGTCTCTGTCTGTCCATTTAATGACATAATCGCATTATCTGAAGAATGCATTGAGGTATCTGCACCAAATTTATACTGTGGATACATCTTGGCATGGAGCCTGTTGAAATTAGGTGACCTTGACCTATTTTTTCAAGGTCAAATGGCCTTGTGCTGTTATAATATCGGAGTGCTTTCAAATATAAATGTGTATGTAATACATTTTAAACAGAGACAATCTAGTCAAAATTATAGGGCAGTAATTTTCAACAGAATCTTACACTATATTTGGCCGATGGGTATTAAAAGTGTGCAGCACGTTATGTTTAAATTTTGTTTTGAGTTTCAGAAAAAAAATTAGTTTGCACAGCAGCACTAATTGATCAATAATAGCATCCCTACTGAACAGCTATTTGATTCTTTTTAACATAAATGTTTCAAAGTAATATTATAGATGGTCTGTGAATTTTCACTTCTTTGTATCTTGTAGGGATTATCTATGAGCTCATTCCACATCCAACCTATCACCTTCATGTGTTTTGATTTTTATTTTGATTGATTGTCATGTTTTTTTGACTGTAAATACTACTGTGACTGGTTTTCTCTTGTAACTTGATTACACTAAAAATTACTGTATATGGTTGTGTGTGTGCAGGACCATGGCCTCTTCGCTAAAGAAAGGGCTGAGGAGCAGCCCAGACCCCCAGTGAAGGCAAATGATTACTCTTCCTCTTCGGAGAGCAGTGAGAGCAGTGAGGAGAGTGAGAGTGGCGAGGGAGCAGAGGAGGAAGAAAGCCCCACAGATCGGTATCTGCGGAATCCAAAGAACCAACAAATCTTAACTCTTACTTTTGTCCATATCCCTTTTTGGGTTGTAACTTCCTTCTCTGTTTGATTTCAGCCACAGAGATGCAGACACTGATTCAGTAAACACTATGGTGGTTCATGAAGATGAGGGCGAGGGGGGAGAGGGGGAGCAAGCTGGAGGATATGGGGATCAGACCATGCTGGTGCAGAGGGTGAGTAGTCTTTAAACAAAAAATCAACTCAAAATATGCCATTATTGGCTGTACAAGGCCAGTGAATCCACTTGTGTTGCTCTGTTGTGCTTTGTTTTGAAAGAGGAAAACCTCAACACAACTGAGCTTTTTTTCTCTTTTTATTTTAAAGGGGTCATATTTTGTTAATCCTACTTTTATTAGTCTTTGGTACATTTATTTGTGTATTTGGACCCTAATAGTTCAAAAAGTTTGAATTTAAACCCTCCAGGTACTGCAAAGCTATCTTTATATTAATTTTGGCAAAAATTAAGTGGATTTCTACAACCCGTTTTAATTTCTGCTTAATTTGTTACGTCTATAACAAGTTGCATCACGACATTTGCACATATAAGGTCGAGACTGCCGACGAACATTTCTCAGAGTACACCGTAATTATTTGTCAGCAGCAGCAGCAGTTGTAGTCCATACTGAAAATATGTCCAAACTTCAAGCTGATTACCTAAAATGTTCAGTTGTTGGTTGAACGGGAAAGAGCAGCACAGCCAACAACCTGGAGGGGGCGGGGCATGAAGTGGCTCGTGTGCATTTAAAGGGCCAGCACTCAAAACAATCTTTCTGGTGTCATTACTCAGAAATAGGGTTGAAGATTGACCTGTGGAGTTTAATTAATGAAGAATTAGGGGTGGGCGATATGGCAAAAATATCATATCGCAATTCTTAAAAAATAAAATCATGATCTCAATTTTTATCACGATTCTTTACACTGATCTTTGAGACTAATTTGCAAGTTTCTGACAGTGCAACCAAACAATTTCCCAATGTAAAACAGCCATTAAAAAAAATATTAAAATTTAGCCCAAAGAACCTTCCAGTACATTTTTAATTTAGGTTGTGCAATTTTTCAAACGTGCCAAGAACATAAACATACTAAAATATGAACAACACTCTGATTAAGTGTACTCTTGAATAGAAAAACTAAAACTGCACTTGGTTTTTTGAGGTAGCTTTCAATAGACTTAAAAAGTAAATTAAAAAAAAAAATACAGAACAAAATATCAATGAAGAAATGCCCGTTTCAAATAATAATAATGAATTAGATTTATATAGCGCTTTTCTATGAATGCATACTCAAAGCCCGTACAGTGGATCCATTAGTCATTCACACTCTGGTGGTGGTAAACTACATATGTGGCCACAGCTGCCCTGGGGCAAACTGATGGAAGTGTGGCTGCCAATTTGCGCCTACAGCCCCTCCGACCATCACTAAACATTCGTACGCATTCATACACCAGTGTGAGTAGCAGCACTGGAGGCAAGGAGAGTGAAGTGTCTTGCCCAAGGATACAACAACAGCACATGACTAGGACAGAGTGGAATTCGAACCGCCAACCCTTCAGTTATTGGACGACCCGCTCTACCTCCTGAGCCATGGCTGCCACCTGTTCTGTAAGCCTCCAGGCTTACAGAACAGGTGGCTGGTAGCTCTGGCTTTTCAACTGGTAATCAGTGTATTGGGTGGTCTTGGATGGAGGAAGAAGTCTGAAATGAGAAGAATCATCATCCAGGCATTCCAAAAAAGGATCAATGTGGAACATACTTGCTACTCTTCTCATACAGAGTGCCTTTACTAAATGCTTGTGGTAAAGTTGTATGCTTTCGTTTAATTCTATCTGTTGCCTCTGGCTGTGGTGTGGCTGGTCTTCTAGTTCAGTTTGACTCTTATACTGTTTGGGTGCTGTCTTTTCAGCTGATTAAACAGATTCGTAGTGTTGACATATGTTATTCTAAGAGTATAACATGACGGACCTGTATGTGGAGGACTCACATCAGGTATGCAGTGTACATACTGTGAGTGGCGCGGACTTCGCGTTCACTGTCCACAGACATTTGATGTTTCATAGTCGAGCGTACCAATTTCACATTCAAACAGGTTGACGTGCGCAGACGTCCACAGAGTCAGGCATACTTGACTCTGTGGGGACTAAGTCTTAAGTTATGATAGACTTGCCATGCCATATTAAGTTTCACTTTCACAGTGCGTACTTATTGTGGGGTACGTGCCGCATGGAATACACCCCCATATAAACCCCCTCCACCCCCTCGTGTCCACAAGCTCTCTGCTTTGTTGGATTGTCAATACATTGTAATCCTTCATGATCTAATATTGTCATATCGCACACCCCTATGAAGAATTCAGACCCAAGCATAGCATTTACAGTTTATGTAGACCACAAGGAAATGTTTTAAAATGCATAATGCCATTAAAAAAAAAAAGAAGCTAAATCTCACTCTTTAAAGTCATACTAGTTCTAAAGCACAATATAAGCATGTTTCTTTTAAATAATGTGAAGAAATTGCAAGCTTTCATTTTAAATGAATTCTGTCTTTGATGCATGAGACCAACCTGTGTTAATTGTTAAAATAGTAGGCATTAACAGAAGAGATCAGTTTGACTTCATTTAAACCGTGAATAAACCATGCGTTTTCATACAGGTATAGAACAATATCCAAACCAAAGAAATTCAGCTGCTTCACTTTTGAGTGTTTAGCAGTCACATATTTATCACCCACTCAATTGGGCAATTAATGTCATAACTCAGGGATCATATTTCATACCACTGTGGAAAATGAGATTCTTCCATTTGCCACTGGGTATGCTTCACTTGTGGTTTTAACTGAGATAAAATGGAGGATGCTGCACATCATATATTGACAGGAAAGAATGACAATTTTCTATCTGCCACGTATGTGCCACAATAACACACACACTAAGACTAAGAACATACAGTGACTTTAATGTATACTGGCACAGCAGACATGAATATTATAATCTATACTAGAATGTTTTCCTACTAACACGCATTATCCTTCTTTAAATACTTGCATATCTTTAGAGTCTACAATGAATCACTTAACAGAGATTTTACTATCATCCAGAAAAAAAATATATACATGCACAGGCATTTACAGTAAACACTGACATATCAGTGACTCTGTAGAAGACTGTTTGTGAGCTGCAGTGTTAAAAACATGTTAGTAGCCATAAAATGGCAGTACTGTAATTGGACAAATCCACACAAAGAAGTGATGCAGTATTTCCCCACTGCGCAAATGTGCCTGAACTTTTCTGAAATGAAATGTTCAGTTTTATATCTTAAAGTCCTATTGGATCAGATGATTAGATTTTGTTTGTTTGTCTGACCTGAAAGACCCCAGAAAAGCGGAGCCATAATGGATATACTAACCTACCAGATGTGGTGCAGCCCTCTCACTCCCCCACTGATTCAGCCACTCACTCCTCCCCAGGGAAGGACTCTGTGTATGATGTAAGTTTGACTGATGCTAAGTATATCAGACCTAAATTCCTGGTTTATTTTTATGTGTTCTGTTTATGTCATCTTTGCAGATGTGAATCCCTACTAAGAGACACTGTATTTCATGGCTCTCAGTGCACTTTGATGGGGCAGTCCAAGTCTTTGGAGCCAGGGGCATATTTCAATGACACCCCCCCAATCAGAACATAAAATTAGTGTATGCTTTGTACCATTTGGGTTCTAAAACTTTTCATCCTAAAAATGTAAGATCTGTTTAATAGTGATAAACAGATGAACTTTAATTTGTGTCATGCCGGTATCATAGCAACACTTGCATGATCCTACTAAACCCAAATTTAAATGGACCAGTTCAACTTAGTTCACCTTACATTGCATTTCACAATTTTTCATTGGACCATAAGTGAAGCAAGTGATTTATGGCAGATTGATGTCAGGTCACAATCATGAGAGGGTTTTTGTTGGCCCAAAGTTGACATGGAAGGGAGATGGATACAATGTTCTTGTACTTCTAACGTAACACACAATTTATATAATTTATAATAAATTACTTCCTCTTCTTTGAAAATAGATGTGTATGGCACTATAATCACAAGCTGTTATTTTACTGTGTTTTCTCAATTTTTTTCTGGCAAAGTAAATCTCTGCAGACATGAAGTACACTTAAACATCCCAGTAATGCTTTGACATCACCTCTCCCCCACCAGTACCAGTCTAGAGGTTTGGTTAAGGCTTCTGGCAAGTCCTCCTTCACTACCTTTGTGGATCTGGGCATGTACCAGTCACCAGGAGGTACAGGAGATAACATGTCTATCACTGGTGAGTCAGAAGCTGCAAAAGGTTCCTTTGGCCCACATTTTTGACATGTATTTGAGCAGTAAAATGGCAGATGAACAAACCTTTACCCTACCTTTTGGGCAATTATATTACAAATGGAGAAAAAAAAGAGAAAATAGAAATATCTGTTATAACTGACCACTATGTTCCTTTAGGAAAACATGTTTTTTGTGTGCTAGTTGAAATTTGCTATTCTTCTTCTTCTGTCTTTAGGATCAAGGTTTGAGCAGCTGAAAATGGAGGTGAGGAAAGGGTCCATGGTAAATGTGAATCCCACCAACACACGCCCGCCAACCGACACTCCTGAGATCCGCAAGTACAAGAAGAGATTCAACTCTGAGATCCTATGTGCTGCTCTTTGGGGTGAGATTTGAATCAATACATTGTAAAAGAAATTACCTAATTTCATATAACTTAAAATAAGCTTGTTTTTAGAATAGAACTGAATCTGCAATCAGATTATAGAAGTCGCGTCAGAGTTTTATAACTCCTTTTATACCTACATGTGACTCATTGTTTTGACAAAGTGCTAATACGTCAGCTCCAGCAGAATTCTGGTTGCAAATATGACCTACACGATTAACATACAACATAGTCAATAGACTGGGGCCACTAATGTAATCAGACTGTGTAACATTAAAAACCCCTCACTCACACCTTTTTTATTTCTCTACTTGAAGCACTTTCCTTTCCAAATCTAAGTCTAGCTATTTTCCATGAATACCACCCATTATGTAAGAATCCGATTACATGAATGAATGTTATTATTCCTAACGCTATAATATGTATATTTGCTTTAAAATATCTATCTAATATTTGTGAACTTGTGTTCTTTAAGGTAAAATGCAAAACATTTCTTGCTTGTAAATAGGCCATTCAACCTTTGCTGCTTTTCTCTGCTATACAAAATGATGGAGAAAGAGTGGCCAAGCAAGTCACAGAGTTGAGGAGAGCGAGTGGTACTGGCAAGAAAAAAAAAAACTGTGAAATAGACAGTGTTATTTTCTGATTGTTTTACAGCAGAATGAACTGGAGTCGCTTTGTTTTTACATTGTTCTGCTTGTACACGCTGTACTAAGCTGTTACTTGCTGGAGGCTGAAACTCATGGCCCAAAAGTCCACATGCAGAACCATTACAAACTTTTTTTTTTCAATTTTTTTTGTGATTGTAATTGCAACGGCTCAGCATGAATTTACATGATCAAACTTTAGACATTATCTCATCTGTATACAACATTTTTGTCGCATCATACACATTTTTAATGGTGGTAGTGATTAAAACAACCCTTGACCCCACAGTATTTCATCTTTTATTAGTGCTTCTATTATCACTAGAAAGTAACCAAGCTGCACTGTCAGAAATTGTACTGGATTCAGCAATAGCGACTTGTATAAACTGCAGTCCCATTTGTCCATAGTTGTATAGACTGGAAGGTACAGTAGTTAATGAGTGACCTCACACACAGAGACATCAAATCCCCATTAAAGATACCTATTTATTTCCAAAGAAAATTAATGTTGGTTGGCTTACTTCAGATTACGAAGTGACAGTGATTGTGGAGAATGAAAGCCCACATGATGACAATGAAGCTGCACCACAGGCACACAGCAACTCTATTTTTAGCTGTAACAGGAAAGGCAATAATTAGAATCATTTTATGCAAAAATGAAAAAGCAATTTCTTTGTGCATGTGTCCCCAGGTGTGAACCTGTTGGTGGGCACAGAGAACGGTTTGAAGCTGCTGGACCGTAGTGGTCAGGGCAAGGTTTACCCCCTCATCAACTCCCGCAGGTTCCAACAGATGGACGTCCTGGAGGGCCTCAACCTGCTCATCACCATATCAGGTCATTACTGCTACTCATTGCCAGTCTGCTCTCACTACAGTCACTTTAAACGGATTCTCTAATTTTGGCATCAGAGATCTGCCTTCGATGGGGTGCCAGATACGAGAAGCAAAACTGTGCCAGTGCTCTTAGAGTAATTATACTGCATTGCATTCTAACTTACACTTAAAAAGCTCACGAAAGATGCACTATTAGTGATTGGAGAAAGTGATGAAGGCTAATACAGCACAAAAATGTAAACTGAATGATTTTTTTTTTCTTTCCTCAAAATGAGGTAGAGGTGGTGCATTCATGAGCATGTATACCTGCCTTTCTTATCCTTAAGGTTGGGATCATAAATGGGTCACAGAGCTATTTTTATTGGGTCACCAGTTGTCAGAGGAAAATATATAATAAAATGAAACACGCATTAATTTTACTAATTAAAATTGAAGAAGTGTGGCCTCTGGAGGAGTTTCTAAATGTTGGCCTGACCAAAGTCATGTGTAAAAGAAGTAACAAGGCAAAACAAGTGTTGCCAGGCACAACAAACCCCGCCCCTCGTGCATATGTCACCCATTACAAAGAAATGGGAAGATTTTAAAATTAAAAAAAAAAAAAAAAAAAAAAAAGGAACTTTTACCTACTGTTCCCAAAATGTAATGAGATCCATTCTGTGTCACTGGCAGTCTATAAACCAAATTTGATATGAATTCAACCAGCGGTTTTACTGCTAGAGTGTTAACAAACCAAACCAAAAACAATACCCCTTTGCCCCTCCTTTGGGGGGGGGGCAGGGTAATAAAAGGAACAATAAAAAGGACACATTAACTCAACAAAATGGTGTAAGACAAAAAACACATCCCACAAGACTGAAAGGGGCAAAATGATAAAAATGATGTAAAAGATAAAAACAACATAAAGCAGTCATTCAGGCCATGTTTCGATGGGCATTCATGTGTTTGTGTATGTAAGCGTTTGAAATGTTTGTTTCATGTGTCTGTTGGTGGAGTTGCTACTTGCCTGATTTTACTGTTACTTACACCAATAAATGTTTTACTAAGGAACAAATTCAGGGAATATGTGTATTCACATTAATCTCCCTGCGTATGTGTAGGTAGAAAATAGTAATTTTACAAGTTTTGAAGGCAAATAAAGCTTTTATTGCCTTACAAGTAAGCTGTTTGATGAAAAATAACAGCGCCAATATTGTGACAGTGGAAGAGTGAAATGCTTGTCCCATCAGAATTGTGTCCAGAATTGGAAGTAGAACAAAACCTGACAGAGTTGGCCAACTTATAACTTTCAGTGGAAGAAACATCCTGCTTTTTATCATTATATCAAAATATCAAGGTGAATATTTATCTTTGAAATTGATTTGACTGTATTTTGATGCTTTAACAATTATTTTCAAGAACAAAATAATGAGAAACTTTCAGAACTTAGAGACTCAAGTATTTGCTTTTAAGTCAATAGAGAAGTGATACTGCACACTAAATATGTCTTTTGATCTTGAACAACTTCTGTCTCCTGTCAGCACCTCCCTTCTCAACCCCTAAACCCCAACTTTTAAGCAGGTAACAAAACCGTGCATTTGGTAGCATCGGATCCAGAGCAGCACTGAAGTTACACTGCCGTATCTATACTGATTGTCAATCTGTAATCAATTAAGGCAAGAAAAACAAAGTTCGTGTCTACTACCTGGCCTGGCTGAGGAATAAGATCCTCCACAATGACCCAGAGGTGGAGAAGAAGCAAGGCTGGACCACTGTGGGGGAGATGGAGGGTTGTGTGCACTACAAAGTAGGTAAGTGATGGAAGATGGCTTTTTATTACCGCTGTCCATTTCACTCAGGACAATATCTGATAAATGCATCTGACCCATAAATTATTGATTACGAGGATCTGATGCTAGATGGCCTTATGTTTGTTCTATGTAGTGAAATATGAGAGGATAAAGTTCCTGGTGATTGCTTTGAAGAATGCAGTGGAAGTCTATGCCTGGGCACCCAAACCTTATCACAAATTCATGGCCTTCAAGGTAAGTCTCCGCTTTCCAGTGAGGTGGATTAATTATAGCAGCTCAGTCAACCAGAGGAGCATTCAAGCTGCGTGTTTCTAGTAACTCTAACCCGGTCACTGCTCTCCACTAGTCTTTTGCAGACCTGCCACACAGGCCTGTCCTGGTTGACCTGACTGTTGAGGAAGGTCAGAGGTTGAAAGTCATCTATGGATCATGTGCCGGCTTCCATGCCATTGACGTAGACTCCGGAAACAACTACGACATTTATATCCCTGTTCATGTAGGTTTTGCAGCTGTCAGGTAGCACCGTTTATGTGAAACTTACTGTGGCTCAGACCTTCTGCTCTCATCTCAAACAGATCCAGAGCCACGTGACCCCGCACGCAATAGTGTTCCTGCCCAGCTCGGATGGCATGGAGATGCTGCTGTGCTATGAGGATGAGGGTGTCTATGTCAACACCTACGGACGTATCATCAAGGATGTGGTGCTGCAGTGGGGTGAAATGCCCACTTCTGTCGGTATGCATGTAACCTTCAGACATAAGTGAATATATTATCTGTATAAATCCATATTAATCAGTTTGCATAATACCAATATTGAACTCTTTTTGCAGCTCATATCTGCTCAAATCAGATCATGGGTTGGGGAGAAAAAGCTATCGAGATTCGTTCTGTGGAGACTGGTCACCTTGATGGAGTCTTCATGCACAAAAGAGCTCAGAGGCTGAAGTTTCTCTGTGAGAGGAATGACAAGGTAACCGAACAACACCATTTACTCATGCATAAAATAAAACAGGCACTGATACAAGAAGCTGAACACTTTGGAAAATCTTCCTAATGTATTTCACACAGTAGTAAATAAAAGGATTAATGCAGTTCTCATATATGGATGATAGATAGGAAGCTAGAGCCAGCAAGCAATCAGTCCAGCTTTTAGCATAAAGACAAAGAGAAACAAGTAGTTCTATTTCACTCTAAATTTAGGTAAATCTTCTTACAAATGTTTTTACAACTGTCTATGCATCGTATTTTTTCAAGTGAGTTACAGAGGGGATGATAATGGCCTGATCCCCAGAGTCTGAATCCTATGTTGTAGCCACATTTACCAGGTCTCATCCAATTCAGCACCAATGGTAAATTTTTGACCATGGGACATGGTGTTCTCCACTACCTTCATAAAAATAGCAAATGAAGGAATAAGGCCAGTGTTTGTTCCTTCAGTAGAGTTTGTAAATGTAATGCCAAGCAGCACTAAAACTGTTCTTATGAAAGGTGAGGACCCCATATCTTACTAAGACACTTGATGTTGATTGCTGCTTTAATTTTCACCCGTCTCTATGAGAGTGGTATTTAGCCTCACAAATGTCTATGTATTTTTAAGTCATTTATGATGTATATTAAAGGTCCAACCCAATCAGGTTACAAGACAGTATAAAATGTTTTGCTTCAAATATAATGTGTGGTGTAGTTTTTCAACAAAATTAAAAAAATTGCTGTGGGATGAATTGTTACCATTTTCCTGAATTGTTTCCCTCAGGTATCATTCATTTGAGAAGTTTAAATGTAGAAGTGTTTTTCCCAAACTTATTTCTGCTACACTTGTTGGGTCCTCCCATTGTATTTATCTGGTTACGAATTGGAATTGGAAGTAGAAAATATATAAATTATGTGCGAGTTCATTTTCCTAATCAAAATTGAAGAATGTGTTTTGGAATGCAGAGGAAAGGGATTGGTTGTAAAAGTCATAATGATAAAATCATAAAAGATGTAAAAAGATAAAAATGACAGAAGACCCAACAAAACAAAAACTACATGAAAGACGTAATGAGATGAAACAACGTAAAAGACACAAGTTGATTAGGTGAAGTAAGACATAAAAAGAGACAGTGTTTTAATGTTGGAGGAATCAATAAAATTTAGACATTACAGTTCACTGTATTTTAAGTTTGGCTTCCAAGGAGACACCAAATTCTTCTTTTTGGTCTTGAAAATCACTTTTTTAGAAGATATTTTCCACCATCTTAAAACTTAGTTTAGTTTATTATTCTCTCAGAGATTATCTTTGCATTCTGTGGCACCTGCAACAGGAAAGACACTGCAATCAAAAACTGACATAGTTCACTACACAGTTCAACAGATCGACATTACCAACAAACGAATAATCTTATATTGATAAAAAGAGCTAAACTGAAAGGTGTAGTGTAGTAGCTACGAATGTGTGTACATATGCATAGTATATGTATTGATGGCTTCAAGTTTGAATTGCACTTGTGCATACTCTTTTTTATTTGGAACCAAAATATTTATGATGCCATCAATCCTACCCTTTAAACTCAGATTTTAGCTGAACAACTGAGACCTTTTCTAAGTTTACCATGTCTGTTTGCAAAACACATGAAAAACACTTGTGTGTTGAAGTGGAATGCCGTACCTGTGTGTGTTGTCCTTTAGGTGTTCTTTGCGTCAGTGCGCTCTGGAGGCAGCAGCCAGGTGTACTTCATGACCTTGAACAGGAACTGCATCATGAACTGGTGAAGGAACAGCTGCTCCGGTCAGTGCGTTGCACCCAGCAGGGTTCAGCGAAGGAAATGCATCCGAAATTCTCGCAAACGCATGCACACAAATGCAAACACCTCTCTCTTTCTCTCCAAGTCTCTCTCACTTACTCATGGTACAAGGACACACACTTACACTGTCACATTTACACAAATGCACACAACAATCTCTAAATCCATTCCAGCCTACACTCCTGAAGACATAGTTTGTACTGAAGCCCCCTGATAGCATTCTCCCTCAAATCAAATCACTGATGAGCTTCAAATGTTAATACCATCTATTAATTTGTACTGTATATATATTCTTGTCTTGATTTACTTTACTTGGTGGACCTGTGTTCAGTCGTAACTATTTAGTTCCTAATTGTGAAGTATGTTAAAACATTCCTTGATGTTTCTACACTACTTTTTGAGGAAGGCATTGTTTAACAAAATGTCAAAATGAAGCTGTAAATAGATAACATTTGACACTTAGAGCCAAATCATTTGCAGGCCTCTTCCACAGCCTCCATTCAGTGTGTCGCCTCAACACACGTGGACATCGACTTATAAAATGCTGGCATGCCCCTCTGCAGTGGCTTGTGGACCACTTTGACTCATTTTGGGGCCCCCATAATTTCAGGGAGGCTTTAATGAAGAACTTAGTGCAAAATGCAGAAAATGACATTAAAGTCAGAAAAAAGTAGCTTGTTAAATATTTTCCGTTACCTATAGTAGACAGTAACCTGACGTTCTGCTTTCAGTAATGTTTTCTGACATGAAGGGCAAGTGCTATATGCTCCATCACTGCAAGTAAGCCTTGGATTGATCAGAAGAAAAACGAATTCCAGTAATAAAGTTTCATACATGTACAGTGCTGTGCTCAGTACTGTGAAAACTCCTGCTTTGCCTTTTTTCTATGGTTTAACCATTAATTATTTGACTCATCAGGCTTGTATCTAAACATTTTGTTTTCATAGAATTATAAAATACAAAAATTTGATATTTATATGTAGTGATTCTGTATTGGTATTAGCCTACTGGTATTCTTGATTTTACTCTACTGTAATTATATTGCCATTATATTGCAATATATACTATTCTTGTGGAGTCTTTGCAAGGGGAGTTCTTATATTTACAAACTCGGTAGTGTTAGGGAGGATGATGACAACACTCTGGAGGAGAGAGAGGGGAGGGTCATTTGACTTAAAGTGGAGCAGGAAACTGAGACTGTAGTGATTAAGGGAGACCTACAACAGTGATCTACTCTACTGTAATATATTTCAGTTCTTAGACTTTTTGTTTGTGTGGGTCTGTGTGTGAGGAAGTGTTTGTCCAGGGGTTTGCAGTAGGACAGCTCTTTGTGTGGTGTGGTAAATATTTGTCTTGGGCCAGTGGAAAGGCTTTAAGGTGACCCTGCAATACCACAGAGAACTCCATCTCATTAGGCACTTTGGAGAAAACGGCTGGAACACAAGAGACTTAATATATTTTATATCTATACATTCTGCCAAAGTTCATAGGTTATTCTGCTGTGGGGGTATGAATCTGTCTCAAGGCCAAAGGGAATAGAGTTTAAGTGGTGACTGCAGAGATTCACAAGGAAACTCATCATGCAGATCATAAGCCAAAAATACTCCTGTCCTGCAGATATCTGCAGACTGACATTACTGTGCAGCAATGTGAGGCAATTGGTGGATTTACTGGAAGCAAACAAAAGAATCCAGCTTTTTGTTCTGTGATTCACTTAATTACAACAATACTGCACTGTAAGTCTGAGGTAGGCTTATTCATATTATGGACTTAAATTGTGGATATCATGAGGAGAATTTTGGTGATTGATTGAGAAGTTAGATCTTTAGTGTCACCCAATAAGCTGGGGAGATATATTTTATCTAGTCAGAAAGTTGTATAGTTTGGAATAAATAGTCAGGGCAGAGCGTGTTTAATCAAAGATGATATAAATAGATGGAGATTATAAAACTGTAAATGGGCATGGATAGCACTTTGACTTCATAGATTTACAAAGATATCTGGAGCAAACACTTTGGTGTGCATGTAAGCCATTGAAATAAAGTATATATAGTACTGTATAAATGTTGTTTTCCCCTTTAGCGGATGTGTTTTTATTCTTAAATATCTGTTATGTGCCATGACCTACATTTCAAATGTCACAATTACAATCCACGAAGAGCTCTGGCAGTCGTGCTTTTATGATCAAATCTTTTTTTTTTTATCAATCTGCCATGTTTACAGTTTAAGCAGTGCCTTGGAGTTGGGAAGGCGAGAGTTTGGAGGATCAGCTGTAAGCCCCCCACCCTCAGTTGTCTCTTACTTGAAATCATAGGAAGAAGAGGCACAATTATATTCGCTCTCATTAATGAAAACCATCCCGTGCCAGTAAAGTGCACTTAAATCCAATCTAGAATATCTATAGTGATCAAATCTACAGTAGTGGAAAAAAGTTTTTGAACACCCTTAAAATTTTACATAATCTCAAACATCATGAAATATTTGCAAAAAA
>JAPQRP010000008.1:5686424-5706896 GCA_037367295.1 Apogon hyalosoma
AAAAGACAACTCCACATTTCTGTCTTTGTTTTGGTGCAAAAAAAAAAAAAATGCTTGCATTTACAATCTATCCTTTAAGGAGTGATATTTAGCTTTTTTTAAATGGAATTATGCATTTTCAAACATTTCCCTGTGGTCTACATAAACTGTAAATGCTATACTTGGATCTGAATTCTTCATTAATTCAACTTCACAGGTCCATCTTCAACCCTATTTCTAAGTAATGACATCAGAAAGGTCATTTTGAGTACTGGCCCTTTACATGCACATGACCCACTTCACCTCCTCTAAGGTTGTTGACCGTGCTGCTCTGTCCCGTTCAGCCATTTTAGGTTATCGGCTCAAAGTTTGGACATATTTTCAGTATGGACTACAACTGCTGCTGCTGACAAACAATTATGTCATATTTGGAGAAATGTTCATCTGAAGTCTTGACCTTATATGTGCAAATGTCGCGATGTAACTAGTTATAGACATAACAAATTAAGCAGGGATTAAAATGGGTTGTAGAAAAACACTTGATTTTTGCTGAAATTAAAATAAAGATAGCTTTGCAGCACCTGAAGGGTTCAAATTCAAACTTTATGAACTATTAGGGTCCAAATACACAAGACTAATAAAAGTGGGTTTAGCAAAATATGACCCCTTTAAACAAAAAAAGACTCAAAGTTTTTTTTTAAGTATGTAAGTAAGTAAGTTGTTTTTTTGTTTTTTTTTACGAAATGTATAGTTTCATCTAATACGTCATATAATTTTATCTGCATTCATGTAAGTAAAAGGGATGCACAGATTTATCACCTGGACTTTGGTATTATCTGATAGTTGCTGATATCATATAATATTGGTATTTGCCCATAAGATGTCAATTCACTGCTATCAATATGAGTTGTTATTAGTTGTAATACATTAAATGTTTTTCTTAAATGTGTATGTTTTGATCCTTGTTCATTCAAAGATGAATGAACTGGACTTTAAACTAGTATCTATTTTATTCTATTTCTTTTTATAATACATATGTCTTTGTTAAATAACAACAAAATCAAAATAAAAACAAACAAGTATCATTATCGGCATCAGCTATCAGAATGTCATTTTGGATATTGGTATCAATCGGTGCATCCCAACAAAGTACTAAAGAAAATACTGTCTTGGCCTGAAAATGTCCTTTCTTGCCTTTTTTTTTCTCTATAATCTGCATGTGTCCATTTTCAGCCTTGATTTTGATCTTGTGCGATCAGGGACAAATAGGGTAAACACTGAAACGATCACTTGGCTCCTGTTTTATCCCATATTGCTGTAACTGACTGTGTAATTCTCCTTATTATCACCATAGAGAGTTGAAGGAACAGTCTGAGGAACAGGACCTGGGACTAAAGGTATGACAACTACTGTAAATGCATCCTTTTTCCAGACCTGGATCATTTGAGATCTTGAATTTCAGTGTTTAAGTGAGATTTTTTTTATTCTTATCGTGTTTCACTCTAAAACCTTACTCATTTTGACTTTTATTTGGGTAAAACGACTAAGTTATATCAACCTTTCAAAGCAATATAGTCAATGGATTAGTTTGTTTAATGCACAGTCACCAAGAAAACCAGTTACAGTCCACAACAGTCCTTGCAACACAACTGATTTGTTGTTTCTGTCGCAGCATAAACTGAACACTTTCAGTGATTCTCTGCCTGTGTGGGACTAGAACAGCAAAAACACAGAACAAAAAACTGCACATCTGAAAAAACAAAACAGAATTTCACTGCAATTCTGTCAAATATTTAACAAGTTTATATCTCTTGATGCCCCAGAATGAAAGCATTTCTCATCTGTATTTTTAGTTAGTTTTACAGTCGTGCAAAAAAGTTTTCGGACACCCTTATAATTTTACAAAACTTCATATATTATCCTGAAATACTTGCAGATTTTTTGGTGTGCGTTTCAAAAGGTGTGGCTGCATGAGACAGACACAAACAAATGTAAATACAAAATAACAAAACTAAATTCTTGACAGTTTCAACATGTCATGCCCTGGTTGTGTTTCATTATCTTGCTGAAACATCTAGTTTTGACCTTGATGGAACGTTGCACGTGCTGAAGGTAGCATGTGGGTTTGGTGAATGACACAATACTTTGCAGAGTTCAATGACTTAAAAGTGATTCTTAGTACAATATATCACAAATGCATGGGGTGTCCAAAAACTTTTTTCCACTACTGTATTTTCATTTTACTGGTTTATTTGACAGGGACATGCACATTAATAAACACTGCTGTAAATATTCCAGAAATGAAGACATGTTTTCATATTGTATTGTGTCATCCTAAAACAAAAGGTAAAACGTTAACAAGTGGTGCCAGGCATAACAAATCCCACCCCTTGCACATATTGTAGCTTATTTTGGCATGACCCAGCTGATGTCATCATGTATCAAGTCAATGGGAGAAAAAAAAAGACTTGAAACATTCATTAAAAAGTTGAACTTTGACCTATTTTTCCCAAAATGTAATGACATCTATTCTAGGTCACTGGCAATCTATAAACCCAATTTGGTATGAATTCAACCAATAGTTTTGCTGCTACAGACATGTGAAATTTCGCCCATTATAAGTAAATAGGAAGAAAAAAGACTTTAAAAATTCTTTTTTTTTTTTTTTTTTTTTGAACTTTGGCCTACTTTTACCAAAATGTAATCACATCTATTTTGGGTCACTGGCAATCTGTAAACCAAACTGGTATGATTTCAACCAATAATTTTGCTGCTAGAGTGTTAACAAACAAACAAACCGAACCAAAAACAACACCCATTGCCTCCCCTTCGGGGGACGGGGTAAAAATGGAACGTTTACGTACAGGAAAAGCTTTGTTTAATTCTTGTGGTATGGCTCTGGACTTTTGTTGCATGTAAACTTTATTGCAACAGTGACCCCTGGTGTTGGTAGGTGTCATTACATCTCAGCACTACATGGCGCTGTTTTTCAAAGGGTTGTGGCGGAAGTGTAAATCCACAGAACGTAATTGATATTGTCATATCAGTGTCGTATTATTTCTGTTTAGAATGGCCATGACAGAAGGTGTTTGGTGGTGCGCACTAAAGGGGCGTGTAGGCTGGAGACGTCAGCCTACCTTTGCTCATATTTGCGTCTTTCCACCCTCCCCTTCTGCAGTCACATGGCCGGTTTCTGCTCTCCCGTGACACTTTTGAACAAATAATAGGGGCTCGAGGCGTGCCATGGCTGCTGTGTTGTTACTGGCCAGTGCATCTATTGCAGCATCCAACTCTCGGGACAGCTCGGATCTGTCCACCGGCCTTCAGCTGCGGAGACGTTTGTCTGTCCATTGCGCATCGGGACGTGGACGCGACCTCCTAAAACCTACCGACAGAGGACCACCATCTGAGGGAGTTTATCTCCAAACAGGAAGTGGCTGAAAGTGTCCTCAGAGGTAAGTTAGACTCCAAAACCCGTGTATTGTATCATTGGACAGTGGGAGTCAGTGCAGATGTGCGCTTACATCCATCCATACCCTGGATGTGGATGAAATGACGCACACTAACACTTTACAAACCGGATGCGTTTCATCCCATCATTTCATTTGGTTGTTTTTGCTTGATTGCGTTAAACATGTATGGGATGCTGTTCTAAAAGCGGGGCACGTTTGTTATTTCAGATGTCACATATTTGACCCACAAAAACACAAAGTTTGTATGTTTATGCACCACATTTGCTCCACCCTCTTCCTACGTATCGGTGACGAAAATGGTGATTTATTTTGGTAACAGACCTGACCGGGACTGAGGGGAAAAAAAAAAAAAAAAAAAGATTCTGGGACTGTTAGAACATGCTTCCTTTTAGCTGAGTGTCCTATTTGTATGTGACAACAGTTGTGCTGATTCTGAACTTTTCTCTCAAGTAAAAAAAATATGTTCATAGCATGACTATACTATACTATACTATACTATACTATACCAGTTACCAGTTGCATTTTTTCTCATTGTTTTTTTTTTTTAATCAGTGAGTGAGATGTTTTTTTTTGTTTTTAGATTTCCTATGTTGTTTTTACCAGATTTGAATTTGTCTTTGTTTTTATGATGGTTGTATTTTGTTGTACTTCGGCCACTTTGTATCTTGTGTTTTCACTGTTTTACTTATTTATTCCCTTGTTTTATGATTCATATACAGCCCTTTGGCTAACTGTAAAGTTTTTTGTTTTTTTTTAACATGCTTTAGGTACGGTATACTGTATGTCAGCAACACAGGAGCATTATTAAGCATTTGAAGGGTCACTGAATTTAACTGTCAAAGTCCAACTTCTCCTTCTTACCACTTGTGGGTGATAGAATTTTCTTAAGAAAAAGAGAAGCATTGCAAAAAAACAAAATCATCACTTACACTTGAAGATGTTTCAGTCAGAAAACAGTAAATGAAAATTGCAGGGTGACTGGGATGTTTTTTAGAATGATGCGTAAAAGGGAAGAGTCACTGGGTGTGACTACATAACTATTATAAAAGGATAAAATATGTCAAGTTCCATCATGTTTACGCCACTTGTAGAAGTCCATGTACTGGTGAGTAGTTGCAGTTTTACTTTAGGAAGGTGTGATGAATTTGGAAATAGTGTCCTTCATAAAAACAGCCTGTTTGAGGAACAAAGATGAGGTCATTTGTGCACAGAGGCATGTTGCTACAGTGAGGTGTCTACACTTTGGTTTGAGTTGTGTCAAAGCAGACAAGCAGCTGTGAATCAGGTGACTACAAATACCAATGTTAGGTGTGAGTGGGAACTTTATGAAGAGCAGTGAGTCGCAGACGTTGCCCAAATAAGCTTTGGGGTTTTCATCTACTCCAGAAAGAGAGAACATTTTACCTGCTGTAAGTTGTGCAAAATGGAAAAGTGATATTCTGCAGAGAAAGAAACAAATCAGGTCAAATGATCCAACGTTTGTAAAAGCATCAGATGACAATGCCTGAGGGTGAGCAAGAGTCACTTGCATACATGTGCTGAGCTTAAATCTATTAAATATAACCAACCTTGACTTTTAAAAGGGAATAAAGGCTCCATATGTTGGTTTAACTTGTTCTCAGTAGATCTAAATGATAATGACACTGTGTTTATTTAATGCTGAGGTAATCATAACTTGTTGGTTTTCATTTTAAGGAAGCTCTAAATGGTATGATCTGTCTACATGCATGCATGGGTGTATTTCTATGGGTTATTTGTGGTTTGTTGCAGCATAGGCAATGGTGTGTTAACATTATGAAACTGAATTTGACTGTGTGAATAGAGAGGATTAATAACTGTCTCCTCTTAAACAAAAAAAAAAATACAAGCACAAAGACACACTGAGTTAAAAATAGATTGTATGTGGGCCCTCATGTGCTCATCTTTGTAACTCATAAACAGCAGCAGACAGTGAAAGATATGTTTTTACCTTTGAGGCTTGATGCAGTCATCTGTGCAACACTCAGCTCTAAGTAAAACTTAGACCCTGATCTGTCGATTTAAACCGGGCTAACACAGTTCAACCAGGCAGTTGTAAGTTTTTTTGCTGTAGAATAAATCGTTACATTAGAATATGTCTTCAATGATTTCTTTTTCAGAGACAGAATCCAGTATTTACCAACCATGTCGAACGAACGCACCCCTCTGCTCACCTCAGGGGTGTGTGGTCTGAACGTGACTACAGCCTGTGGCATGGCGTTGGAGGCCACTCCTGAATCCAGCCCTGACACGCCCACAAAAGACCCACGAAAACTAAACACCTTTTTCGGGGTCATGGTGCCAAACATCCTCTGCATGTTCAGCATTGTGCTTTTTCTGAGAACTGGTGAGGTGCACATCACATAACTATAAGTCTGCATTTACAGTATAACTGAGTCATTGTGCTGTGGGGACTCACAATAACATGATCTCTCTGTTGCAGGGTTTGTGGTTGGTCATGCGGGACTGTTACAGGGTCTCTTAATGGTTGTTGTAGCCTACACTATCATATCCCTTACAATACTGTCCATCTGTGCCATCTCCACCAACGGAGCCATACAAGGCGGAGGAGCCTACTGTATCCTTACAAAGCAAACAATTTTTAGCCATTATCTTAATGTTAACAGATTCATTCATTGTTACTGAGATACTTTTTCAATAGAATGACTCACACTTTCATGTTCATGAGTCACCGTATCAAATGATTATGTAGTATCTCAAAACAATGAAATATTTCAGAATGATGGCTATCATTATTCACACCATATTAAGTTATTAATCAGAAGTTTTTCATGATTGTAAGACTCTAAGGCTACCTTCATACTGTAGGCAACAGTGGCCCAAATATAACTTTTTTGCCCATATGTGATCCATATCTGCACACATATTTCTTTTGTTCCTAATCAGACTTTGGCCACTGTCAAATGTGGGCCTAAATCAGGTATATATCTGATGTTTTGCAAAGTGACTTCAGTCTGAACAGTCATGTTGCATTCCCTTCAAGCCTGTAGACTGTTCACACATGCGTCTGATGGCTGTCGCATTGGAATTATAATGGGAACAACATAAGCAAAAAATCTGAATTGAGCCTTAAGATCTGCAGCGTGAATGCAGCCAAAGTCATTATTTCCACTGATAGGTGTGTTTTTCATTATTAGTGGCAGAACAGAGTTTGAATGCACCTCAATTAAAACACCGACCTTAACGACATTTGATCAGATATGATCAGTCGATCGCTGGGACCAGAGTTTGGAGGGAGCATTGGTTTGATGTTTTTCTTGGCCAAAGTGTGTGCATGTGGAGAGTATGTTCTTGGTCTTGTGGAGGCTATACTCGATGTGTTTGGATCTGATCCTGGTAAGTTCTGAAATAACTTGATGTGGTGTTTCATTTTTATTACCTGTCAGTTGTAGGCATAGTGTCAACAATTTTCACATCACATTTATCATTGATTTACATGTTAAATAAGTATATTTTCTGAAACTGAATTTAGAGTGATAAAAGTATCTGTTTATATGGATATTGATGAGAGAAATTTCAGGGTGAAGTACTTTGAAATACCACATTCTCTTCTCATATGTCTAGTCCTGTTTTCAGTGTGTTTTGCTTATGTTGCTGTTTTAGAGTCGTCCGTGTCTGAGGGTGTGCAGGTGCTTCCTCAGGGTTACTGGTACACCGTGCTCTACTCCTCGGTGGTCCTTCTGCTCTGTCTGCTCATCTGCCTGGTGGGCGCTCACATCTACTCCCGCACCGCCTTCGTCATCCTGCTGGTGGTCACCGTGTCCCTGCTGTCCATTTTCATCAGTTCTGTAGCCGTCAAACCTTTCACCTTTGTCATCACCCATCGGGGACCCGGCAACCAGACCCTCCACTACAACGTCAGCTACACCGGCTTTAGCGTCGCGACGCTGAGGAACAACCTTGGCTGTGAGTGTCAGGGCTGCTGAGAATATGAAACTGCATTTAGAAATAAAGGCATGTGATGGTTGTAAATTTAGTTGGATTTATTGCACATTTCACTGTTGTTCCTCAATTTTGTCCCCAGCTGGTTACTCTTTAGACTACAGCACCAACTCTGTCATGTCTTTTGCCACCGTGTTTGCTGTTATGTTCACCAGCTGCACTGGAATCATGGCCGGAGCCAACATGTCAGGTTAAAGCTTGTTCCTGTGAATTTTACTGCTAAAGGACATTATTTAGTACCATGCTCTACCTTTGAAAGATGATGTTCTATAGCAGGGGTGTCAAACATATGGCCCCCACCAAAGCGTCAAAACGCAAAAAATGTGTGAAACAAAACATTATATGGAAGACATAAATGATTAAGGGAGTCTAAGTAATTTTAATTCAGGGGCTTGATGCAGCCCAATTCAATCTCAAGTGGGTCAAACCAGTAAAATACTATCATAATAACCTAGAAATAAGGATAACTCCAAATTTTTCTCTTTTCTATGGTGTAAAAAAGTGAAATTACATGAAAATGTTTACATTTACAATCTATCCTTTCACAAAAAATGCTAACATTCTGATGAACCACCTGAAATATCTTAAGAGGAATAAGTGCAGTTTTATCAATATTACTAAATATTTTGTATCTTTGTGGATCCACTGCAATCTGTAAGTTGTAATGCACATGTGTAAATGATAAACTGAGATATAGTATTGTTAAAATGGCACTTATTTTTCTTGATAAATTCTAGGTTGTACATGGTTGTTTGTGTTATTTGCATTTTTAAAAAATACAGTGTGTAAATGTAAAGTTTTTCATAATGTAATTTTACTTTTTTCACTCTAAAAAAAGTGAAAAGTTTGGAGTTGACTTTATTTATTTATTTATATTTTTACTGGTCCGGCCCACTTGAGATCAAATTGATCTGTATGTGGCCCCTGAACTAAAATTAGTTTTGACACCCCTGTGCTATAGATTTAAGGTTTATTAGCACACATGAAAGACAGTAAAAATGCCAGATAATTGAAAATGGAACTTAATTCTAAGCATCGTAGCTCTTCAGTGTTTTTAGTTAAAAGTTGAGTACATCCATACCCTGATTTAAGTATGTTTTTATACTCTGACATTTCTCTCTTCCTCCATATGTATTTTAAGGAGAGCTGAAGACTCCAAGTGTTTCCATCCCCAAAGGCACCATTGCAGCTGTTTCCTACACTTTTACTGTCTACATTCTCCTCTTCCTTGTGGTCGGCTCCACCTGTGATAGGTCTGAAATGTCTTATCGACTCTGTTATTTCATATTAAGGGTCCAGTGTGTAAGATTTAGGTAAATCCATGCACAAAAATGTTTATAACTGCCATGTGCATCGCTGTGTTTACCATCCAATACTATGTTTCAGTCAAGGCCAGAGTTAGTCTTGGCTACTTAACCCTCAAATACCCAAACAGCCATTAGCGACCAAAAGCATCTACTGATATAAAGTGTTGAATAACTTTTGAACCACTAATCATATCAGTACATTAAAGTCATTCAGGTAAAATGCAGTTTCTCAGTTTTTCACTGGCATCAGATACGATCCATTTGGAAATTCAGAGGATCTATAGTGAACGTAGAAATGTCATCATGTTCTGCAACAGTGATTCGCCATTAAAACCCATGTAGTTTGATAAATAGATGCTTTTCTTTACATTCAGTTAATGATATATTTTGCCGAAAAAGTCCCTTAAATTAAAATTTTTGTCTTCAGATATAATAACCTTTGAATTCACTCTGATGTTTTATGAATATCTCCATGTTTTGTGAGTGAAATACAGGAATATACCTGAGAATGTCATCACCAGAAGTCACCACAAAAATAGTTCTTGGATTTTATTTATTGTCACTGCATCTTTAAGAAAACACAATGAAGTTTGGAAATCTTACACTATAGAGACTTTATGGCTAAAAATTCAAATGACAGTCATATAAGTAGTCATGCATTTTGTCTTTTTCTTTAGGACCCTTTTGATTCAAGATTATGGATTCTTCCAGAAAATAAACATCTGGCCTCCATTTGTCACCATCGGGATATACTGTGCAACTCTGTCAGCTGCGATGTCTTCTATGATCGGAGCATCTCGTATCCTTCATGCTCTCGCTGTGGATCACCTTTTTGGTAAGGCTTACAGCTTTTACTGACACGTCTTTATGTAATGCATTCTTTTCTGTCACCTCACCTGTTCTTTCCTTACAGGTTTACCATTAGCACCGGCTGCCATCAAATCCAGCTCCGGGAATCCATGGGTGGCAGTACTGTACACCTGGGGTCTGGCACAGGTTCCTCAAATTTCTGTGGTTGCATTTTGCATGTGTATTTTTAGTTTGTGCAGTATTACAGCTGGGGTTCTGAGCTGCAGCCTGTGATGTGTTTCTGTTCCAGTGTGTAGTGTTTGCAGGTCAGCTCAATGCTATCGCTAGTTTGGTCACTGTGTTCTACCTGCTTGCCTACGCTGCAGTCGACCTGGCCTGTTTAGCTCTGGAGTGGGCATCGGCGCCAAATTTCAGGTAATTAGACATTCATTCACTATGTTGAAGTATATCTTTAATCTTTAACATTAACTGGCAGCACCGTATGTTCATTGTCATTATCGTTTCGTCAGGTTCCTGTAATTTAATAAACCAATAAACTAACGTTTTCAAAATGGAATAGTGTTTAGCAGAATTATATCAGATTTTTTCAGGGCACAGTTTGTAATTATCATGATTGATAATTATTCTGATCGGTTGATTCTTTTTCTCCTTAAGGGTTAAAGTAATGGGTACATAAATGTAAAATCACAGAATTAAAGTTTAATCAATACAAGGGAAGTATAGTAAAATGAGAAACCTACTGTTTAATAGCATTTATTTTTGTCGCAGAAGTTACAGATTAAAACTGTGCAACTAAAATTTACTTTTTTAAAATACACACACACACACACACGGTTAAGTACCATGTAGGTCATTAAAATTAGGTATTAGTGCTAAAGGCAGCTATTAGCTCTTTTATGCACTAATACACTGTTGAATATAAGAGTTGAAAAGTTGAAATATTTTTGTTTTCAGACACATTCCTCTTTTATGATTACATATGGAGTCCCAGTTACACTTTATTTATCAAGAATAAATCACATTGTCACAATTATTTCATTAGAAGAGGTACAAAATATAGATGGGCAGCAGTGTATAAATGATATTTAACTGTAATAAATGTGTCTGCTCCTGAAATGTGGAGTGAATTTCAAAATGGTCCACAATAGTCCAAGACAAGGAAGGATTCATCTCAGAGTTCAGAATGATGAGTCTTTTTTCCTCCAGTTGTCACATTCATTCAGTTTACACTGGTCTGTTTACATTATCAGGCACCAACTGCTGTTAAGTTATGTCATGATCATATGGAAGTACTTGGGTTTCTTATAATTTGGTTTATTTCAGATACATACAGGCCTAGATATTAGACTACAGGAAGCACCAATAGAATTGGCCAGATGGAGAGAGAGGAAACATTATTTTGTCTATTTTAGTTATTATTTGAGTTTTTCCCTCAGCAGTTGCAGCCATTTACACTAGCACTGGATGTGGGTCAGTTGGTACAGGACATAAACAAAACTGTGCTGAATATTTTCAGATTGATCATGGAATTCAGAAGATAAAACTGCAGTGCTTGATTGTTTTTTCTGGGTGAAATTCCATGTTTGCCTTTCTTCATATTAATAATTGAAGCGGTCTGAGTCTAGTCTTTGCTTGTATTTTTAGGCTGTAGAAAGTCTTCCCTGTGACACAGATTTGGGTGTTTTCAGGCAGTTAGGGCGGTTAAATATGTAACTGATAGCTGTAACCACTAGTCGCTGATCAGATCTGGACATGACTTTACTGCTCTACTCTGCATCGTAACGTGAAAATTTGGGAAACTGTTCACTTTTCCATGACATCGAACAATATCATCTTTATTCATATTTAGTCTTTAGAATTAGAGAGCTGAGAGGGAAGAGAGCTGGATGAGGAACATCTATGTTTTCAGATTTTGGTTTTGTTTTTTTCTCCTGATTTCAGCTCCTGCAGCTCTAATTCTGATCACACTATATTAGTCAAGTCAAAAATCAATGACCATTTAGTTTCTATTTATCACTTAATATGGGCCGAACGTCTCGAATAAACTGAAGCTGAAAATGTCCCGTGGTTTGGGTCAGTGAGTTCAATCTGGAAAAGTGAGACTGTAAATTCTGAAATGTTAGTAGCAGTTTACGGCATCATTTTGTAAAGTAATAACCCAATCACCCTCGGGCTGATATTTACTACGACATACAGTGTTCTATTTTTATGGGACAATAAAAGGTAATATTTATGACCCCTGAGCTGAGTTCCTGGTCATGTCTCTGCACCGTTCGTGTCTCTAACAGACCCACCTTCCAGCTCTTCTCATGGCATACCTGTCTACTGGGGATTCTGAGCTGCTTGGCGATGATGTTCGTCATAAACCCCGTGTACTCATCTGGCAGCATCGTCCTCCTGTTACTGCTGCTGCTTTTCCTCCACTACAGATCTCCCACCAGCAGCTGGGGCTACATCAGCCAGGCTCTTATTTTCCACCAGGTATCGGAGAAGCCACACACAGTCAGACCCAAACTCCCACATGTGATGAAGTCTCTTAAAGTTGCTTTTGATGGTTTGGTTCAGGTGCGTAAGTATCTGTTGATGCTGGATGTGAGGAAGGACCACGTGAAGTTCTGGAGGCCTCAGGTGCTGCTGATGGTGTCCAACCCTCGCTCCTCCTGCCAGCTCATCCTGTTTGTCAACCAGCTGAAGAAAGGAGGGCTGTACGTGTTGGGTCACGTGCAGCTGGGAGATCTGGGTAATGATCTGAGGGTGGTCTGTGGAGGCCATCTGCAGCCAACAGTATCAAATTATTCTTATCTTTAAATCCTTTTCCTGTGCAGTTATAGCCCACCTCTGTCCTAATCCCAAACACCAGTTAAAACAACAACTTTAATAATTTGTTGTACATGTTGTGTTGGGTTTAAAATTCAGTTTTTATTACTTTGATGGAAAGAAAAATTTAGATTTTATCATAATTGCAAATTAGTGTAGGTGAGTATTTTATTTGATTTGATTTTACCAGGTGGGTCAACTGAGAAACAATTCTCATGTACAGTGATGACCTGGCCAAGAGGCAGGATAATTAAATGAATTAATAATTCAGTCAAATTAACCACAAACTATGTTGAAACGTATTGGTTTGACTGTTTTAAGTCACATTCTACCAGAAAGTTCAGATCAGTTGCTTATTTTGTTAATTGTATTTGATGTACTGTTAATTCATGATCATTTTTGTATTTTAATTTCAAGTTATTTTGTTGTTTATTTTTAAAGTTAGTTTTTGGTCATGTTTTTAAATCCAGTGCTTATTTTATTTCTTTATTTTCACACATTTATTTTAAAATTGCAATTTAGCTCTTAATATAGTGACTTAATTTCACAAAATTAAGCTAGAGTAAGTGTAAGCTAAAATAAATGTAATGTGACGTGTATTTATTATTCTTTTTTATTTTCAGCAGCAGGAGAAAAGTCACAGAAGTTGATCTGAGGAGACAAAAAGTACTTTTTGTACTTTTGATTCAGATTAGCATTATTATTATTATTATCTTTTTTTTTTTTTTTAATTTTTATCGTCTTTCGTGCTTTCTGACAATAAAATGATAAAGTTGTCATCTTTATAATCCTATCCCACTATTTCCTGGCACCTAAATGATAGTTATTTAGATGTTAGTTACAGTCCCATGTGGATCCTATTGTTGTTCACTTCCTGGTCTGGTTGGACTATTTCTGTCTCGCTGTAAAATGTCATTTCAACACTTTAGATTCTGTTTCAGTCATCATTTGTGTGAATAATGGATGGATTCAATAAGGCATCATATGACCATTATTATCATTAAATATAGAAACAAATTACTGGGATGAGTCACATGATGTCTGTCAACCAACTAGTTTTTTACTACTGCATCTCCAATTGGCCTCTATTTACAAAGCCCTGTCTGTGTTGGCTTTCATTTTGCATCTGCTGCTCCTTTCTGTCTGATTTTGTATTATTCGCGAGAAAGTGATAGTAGAGCTTCATCAGAGAGTTAAGAGTTTAATCCATGCATCACTAAATTCATCTAAATGTCAAGCTCCCATTTAATGTAATAATAGAATAATTTCCAAATTATAAGAAAAAGGGCATCTAGGTTTTTGTATGACATAGCTAATGGTAAAACAAAAAACAAGTTGGTGATGTACTCAGTCATTCACACAGTGACTTACTTTGCCTTTCTGCCCCCTGATGGTGAATTGGAGTTATTGCAACAACCTCAGACACTGAAATCATAACCTTTTCTTAAAATCTGCTGAGCTGTGTGGAAGGTGTATTGTATGTATTTGTGTTCTGAAGTCTTGTATTGTGTTACTTCTCATAGTCAGCTCTCCCTTCTCCAAATTTCAGACGCTCTGCCGTCAGATCCAGTTCAGCAGCAGTATAACTTCTGGTTGAGCCTGGTTGATAAGCTCGGGGTCAAAGCCTTCGTGGACCTCACACTGTCTCCGTCTGTCAGACAAGGAACACAACATCTGCTGCGCATCACAGGCCTGGGTGAGCTCTGGTTTCATTTATGTGCCATAGTCAACTACTCATGTGTACGACACCACAACACAGAGGTATTTACAGCTCGTGATGACATTTAATCTCAGATTGGAAACTGCTTCTTTAGATTTTGTAATTATTTACTTTGTTCCACATTTTACAATCTTTCATTTAAATCATATTACAGTATCTAAAAATAATTCAAACTATGCTATCCTGAGACCTAGTATGGAAAGGTTTTGGCTTTTTTTGCATTAAATAATTGCCTCAATTGGAAACAGAATGATGCAACAGTTTTTTCAGTCACATTTTTCTTTTATTATTATTATAATCTTTATTTAACCAGGAAGAAAAGCTCATTGAGATTAAAAATCTCTTTTTCAAAAGTGCCCTGGCCAAGACAGCAGCAGCAGCAGAAGTTACACAAAATGGAAATGACAGCCATACATCCACACTAAAAATATACATAAACACAATAAAAGTCAGTACTAAAAACCAACTTAAAACTGATTGGAACAGGCATATAAAACATCAACCTTATTTTAAAAGGTGCTAAAAGTGGATTATGGTTTTTTTGTTTGTTTGTTTTTTAAGTAAAGCTGTGAAACTCTTGTCCCCTACAGAGGAGAGCATTGCTGGGTGTCAGGAGGATATTTTGATGGCTTGTGTTCTTACATTGTATCAGAAGTATCTAAAGGACATTAGTATTAACCTTGCCCAGAGTTCAGAGTTCCACTAAAAATAAATATTGTCGAAATGGCCCTTAATTATAGCTTTATTTATTTGATTTGAATCCTTGATTTCACAAAGTGTGGATGTTGATACATTGATGGTGCTACTTCGATAAATTAATTAATGTATAACTATATTATAACTTTAAGGTAAATTGAGTGGTAAATCATCTTTCATGTATCACCTGAGAAGGCACTATTTAAATATCTGAGCAAGTACTGCATGGAGGGGAGTGTATGTTATTTTCTTTGATGGATGCAACTCAGGAATGTAATGACTAATCCCATATTTTTCTGATGATGTTTTATGTCTTTAATGATTTTATAATGGTTATTACTTTTAGATTTGCATTGTTAATAATGTGAATTGTGATTGTCATGCATGTAATGTATCGTTATGTTCAGTGTTTTGTGACAAGATTAGTTTGTCACCTTGGTGGCAGTTAATGGGGATCCTTTTAAACATTATAACTATATTATAATGCAACTTAAACAGGATGATGCTGCACAAAAGGAGATTTTCTCTCTAATTTTCTGTCTTTGTGTTTCAGGTGGGATGAAGCCCAACACCCTGATCTTGGGGTTTTATGACAGCTGTACTCCTGAGGACTTCTTCCTACAAGATCCTGCTTTCTGTGTCTCCTCCGTGGGTCAGGGATCTGAAGGAGAGTATAATTTCGGGGTTGACCTTCCCTCTCTTCAGGCCCACTTTCCTCCAGTTCGACACGTAGAGAGTCCACGCTGGCTCTCACCAGAGGAGTATGTAGGAATCATTTCTGATGCCATGAAAATGAACAAGAATGTGTGCCTCGCCCGTTATTTCTTCCAGTTGGAAGGTGAAGGGAAGGACAGTAAGGTAGACGGATCTGAGCGAACAATAGATGTGTGGCCTCTCAACCTGCTCCAGCCAGATAGTCGTGATTATGAAGACGTGTGCAGCCTCTTCCTCCTGCAGATGGCTTGTGTGCTCAACATGTCCAGTAAATGGCGCCACGCCAGAATGAGAATCTTCCTGAATGTTGAGACTGAATCCAGCGATCAGGGCTGGGTGGTGAATGAGGAGACGTTCCGAGAGCTGCTGAAGAAGCTGAGGATCAGAGCGTCCATAAAGATCGTACCGTGGGACTCGGTGGTGCAGCATCACGCTCAGCCGGAGGGGGAGTCAACTCTGGCCCTGTCTGAGGACTTCCTGTCTGCAGTGAACTGTTTGTTGATGGAACACAGCTCGCAAGCTGCTGTTCGCTTCCTGTATTTACCTCGACCTCCTGCTCATCACAGCCAGGCCCAGCTGTACTTATCCCAGCTGGAAGCAGTGACAAACAGTTTAGGGCCAACTCTTCTGATTCATGGCATCACCCCGGTCACATACACTGACCTCTGAGCATGTGCAGACAATTTTTGTTAAAGTTGTTTAATGTCCATTGGGAAATGTCCAACCTGACTGCTTACTTCAGTGTAAGTATAAACTCTGGTCCCATGTATAATTAACAATAACATAATAAAAAATGGATGCTAAGGTACATTAAGTGACACCTGTTACTGCGTTTTTTGTAGATTTGAGTCATTTCACTGAAGTTTAGTAAAGGACCACAGTCCAATGTAGTATGAGAATAAACCACTTGAAATTTTTGCAATCAAATAGGATATTTTCCTATTTTCATATACTTGAACTAACTTAGTAAATAATCAGTGTGTAAACCATCTGTCTGCTTTTTAGCTTCAGGTCCTCCTTCACATAACACAGAAATGTGTCTTAAAAACAAAAACAAGTTGTTGTTTTGAATCATACGGGTAGTCTAGAATATTTAATATATAAATGTCTGTCTGTGGATTCAGGGATGGGATTGTAACTTTGCTGGTGTTTTGTAATTGCAGGAACAAATTGTATTTCCTGTTTTGGGAAAATGATGCACTTCACCCTTTTTAATTCTGCAGGCGTTTTTGCAACTTTACTTTCGTTGTTTTCAGAGATTCTACTGGTAGCTGGACCAAGGAATCCAAACATGTTATTTTGAATTAATTGAATATTTAGCCTAGTTTTCAACACTTTCAAGCAATTATATTTTGCCACATTTTTCTTTAAATTTGTATTTATACTAAGGGAAATGAACCAAAGACAGATCAGCAGCATTTGAAGCTGCTGTATGAACTGACTTAAAAATAAAATTATATTTTATTTTATTATCATTTTTTTTGTGCTTTACAATGCAGACTTTTAAAAGTCACAAAAACAATGTACAATAACAGTTACTGAAATCCTTTTTTTTATTTATCATAAACCAGTTTCAGTCAAGACCAAGACCAAAGATGAAAGTAAGGTTAGCATCAAAGCATGTTGTCACATTTACTCACATGGTTTAATTTACAAAAAAAAAAAAAAAACATAAATAAATGCACTTCTTTGGTTTACAATGTTAAACACAGCATGCACCTGCTAAAATATCACAGAGGTTGATTGAGATGCTCCATGTTGATGCTGACAAAGTGTCTTAAAGTCTGATCTTTTCTGAAATGGTCACAACTGTATTTAAATAAACTGTCATGGAAATTGCCGTATCTTTGTGTCTAATCCTGTAAATTGTGTGTATTTAACAGTTCCAATAAAAACAGCATTAAAAACGGGTCTATAGTATGTGTTATTGTAGTATTACTGATAATAATGATATTCCATGTTCAAGTAAAAAACATGTATAACTTTCATTTCACAGATGAATAAAGAAAATGTATTACCATAGTTAAAAACAGATGTACAACATCTACCGAAGACATTAAAGCAGAGTCAATTTATGGTTTATGAGAAGTGAACATGATGGCCAAATGTTGGACATTAATGTCAGTGACCTTTATTTGTGTTCAGTGAACATCAGCTACCATGCAGATGTGGCCAGATATTCTCCAGCACTCACTCCTGCTTTTCACTGAGCTTTTCTCCCCTGTTTTCTCTGTTTTGCAAGTTTTCTGAACTGTCTGATGAGGAATGAAGACATCAGAAACCAGTCTGGCACTAGTACTGACAGGGCCATGCTCTGTAAGATGATGAGAAATCCAGTTAGACTGTTTAGAGGATCCTGTTTCTTAGTCATTACAGTTGTGTTTCTATTACCTGGAGGGCGTGGGACAAACAGCCACTAGTGTAGGTGGAGTAACCCACGGTATTCAAGGCGTCGTAGACAAATCCTGGAGCACTCTTCACCATGCAGTTGACTGGCAAGGTGGTCATACTGGTGGACACCAGGAAAGGGACCACACACTGAGAAAAAATATGCATTTTATTATTAGTTTTTATTTCTACAAGGATAAAAAAAAAAAAAAAAAAAAAAGAGAAAAGAAAAAACAGATTTTACCTTAAACAGCCACCAGGAACTCAAAACATCTACTGATATAAAATGTTAAGTAACCTTTGAACCACTAACCCTATCAATACATTTAGGCAGTTACAGTAAAATGCAGTTTTTCAACTTTTCAATTGCAGCAGATATGACCCATTTGGATGTTCAAAGGCTCCGAAGTCATGTTCTGCAACACTGATTCATCAGAAAGACCAGTGTAGTTTGACAAATAGATACTTGTCTGTAAAGTCACTTTTGGTTCCATTTTCTGATATAGTAACCTCTGAAGGTACTGATTTATGAAACTCTTCATGGTTGGTAAATCAAATAAATGGAAATACCTGCGTTTTACTTAAAAAATGTTTGGTATAATCTTATAATGAATGGCGATCAATCATATAGGAATGGTTTGATGTAGAGATGTCATTCTGAGATCACCACAAAAATAATTATGGATATTTAAAATGCAAGTTTGTGTAATTAAAAAAAAAAAAAAAACATGCATTTTTAAAGTAAGTTGTGGCAATCAGTAAAATGCTGCACACACAGGAACCTCAATGTAACTGGGGTTGTGTATTAATCCATTTTCTTTTTCATTCCAATACCATAAAATGAGTTAATATGGAAGAACAAAAATGATAAAATAAGATATTTTCTAGTTATACCAAGATATTACAAATATTAGCACAGCAGACCTATTTCTGTGAGGTACAACATGAAAACAGTTATTAAATTATAGCAATAATGTCATTGTTGCAACAATATAACTAACCTGTTCTTTGCTGAAAACTTTCTGAACGAAATATTAAAATGCACACTTAATGCACAACATCCAGTGTGTAAACACAAATACACAGTTCACGTTACCTGAACTGTGATGCCTTTTGACTTGTACTCAGCCTGCAGACACTGAGAGAAATATGTCACAAAAATCTAAAAAGAACAAAAGTAATGAGTATTAAAAAGTAACATCAATTAATAGTGATCTTATCAGATTGTGTTCAGATGAAATAAATTCACAAAGATCAGCACATCTGAAGGTAAAGTACCTTGGTGGCAGAATAAAGACATAATAAAGGTTGTGGGCGGACGGCAACTTGGGAGGAGATGTTAATAATCAGACCTGTCCCTCTGAGAAGAAAAGAGAAAAAAAAGTGTTTAATTTAGACTCGAGCTTCACTGCTATCTCATTTTGTAGTTAAACGTGTTTGTCACGGTACCGTTCAACCATGCCTGGAAGAACCAGCCGGGTCATCTAGAAAAGACCAAAAAAATTTAAAATAACAATAATCATATAGCTGTTAGTATTCTGCTGCCTTTTAATTTAATACACAGATTAATCTGACATCAATACTTTACCTGAGGAACAGACAGCATGTTACAGTTGACCACTTGAGTTATTTTCTGGTGAGAATCAACACATAAAAGAAAACTGCATGTAAGTGAGAAATCACAATAGTAAATACAGCATCTTCAGTTAAAATGTCACTGAGGTCAGTTTCTAATCATTCAGTCAATACTGTACTTCTGGTTAAAGTCTGGTTAAAATGTAAAACATACCTGTTCAGCATCAGGTGCCTCCAGGAAATAGGCAAAATGATCAGAGTAGGTCATTCCAACGTTGTTAACTGGGAGGCAAGGAAGTAAAAAGAACTAATTTGAATAAAAATATCTCTGGCTGTGTTTCTACCTTTCCCTTTGATAATGATGATGACGACGATGATGATGATGATTATTATTATTATTATTAGTAGTAGTAGTAACATTATTATTATTATTATTATTATTATCATCATTATTATTACTAGCATTATCATTAGCATTAGCATTATTAGCGTTATTATTGTTTGTTGTACTGGTTTTCAGTTTCTTTTCTGTTCATTTCTGTGTTTTTCTCATTATATTACATCTAAGGTGGTGATGGTCACTATAATTATTGCCACCTTTATTTCAAATCTCTTTGGTTTCTTTTGTGGCAAAAATTAAAAAAAATAACTGGAATGTGTATGGAATCACATCTAGCTAAATGTGATGTCTGATTTTATCATGACACTGTTGTAAACCTTTACACTTTATGTTTTACAGATTGGTGGTGGTACCAACCCCTTGATCAAGGTTTATGAAAATATCTTTCTGAAAATCACTTAATTATTTCATTGTATCTAAGAGTGATTAACCCAGATTTGGGTCACAGGAGATTTTGTTTGGGTCACCAAATAAACTTAAATTTTAACTCATAAAGACCCAAACATCCATCATCAAGCAAAATCATCAACTGATGTAAAATGTTTAATACCTGTTGATCCACTAATCCTATCAATACATGTAAATAATTGGTGTAAAATGCAGTTTATCATC
>JAPQRP010000008.1:5712640-5728955 GCA_037367295.1 Apogon hyalosoma
TATCTATCTATCTATCTATCTATCTATCTATCTATCTATCTATCTATCTGTCTATCTATCTATCTGTCTGTCTGTCTATCTGTCTGTCTGTCTGTCTGACACATCTTTAGACCTCCCACTGAGAATACCATTGAACAGCTACCAAATGCAAATCCAACATTTGGAATCCTCTCCAAATCTCTTATCTACTTGTTTTGTTATAGAATAACCAGAGAACAGGACATATCTGGACATGGAGCTACTTTTCAGTCAGTTATCCAACTTTTGAGCCTCTGAAAACAGAGGGACTTGTAAATGGTTGTCATTCCTGAATGATTAATGCAATATTTTATTTAAACTCCCTGAATTAAAGCTTAAAGATGACATTTGAATCACATCTTGATTGTTTTCTGTCAGATCCTCCATGGTGGTGTAACGGTCACTGTCCAAATACTCATGGACTTAAGCGTATGTTGTTTTAAGTTTTTTGGTTTAACAATTACCATGATAAACAGGGTCTTACTTCTCCTGTGTTAAATAAAAGGAGAAAGGATGGACTCCTTTTATGGACCTGCACCCAATATTTCATGACAAATGGTCTAGTGGTGTTTGTGCAGTCTTACTGAAACAGACAAATGTGATTGACCACGTAACTTTCTTGATGGAGGTAGACCAAAAAAAGCTCTGAGTACTTTTCAGGGAAGATTCCCTCTTTTTCTCTGAAAGTCTCATCCTATGAAGTCTCTTATCCACAGTAATGTCACGTTACAGGCAACAAATTTATATCACCTGATCAATTAAGAGGGGTCAGAGAGGAGGCAAACGTCTAAGCTTCTCAGCCGTTCCTCCCGTGTCAGTATTTGATGGATTAACTTTGACAGATGACTTCACTGAAAAAAAAAAATCCAAGAGAGATATAAACTGTTAACTGTCTAGCGCTGAAGGTGCCAAAATTGTAATAGCCTGTGCACTAAAGAGAGAAAAGAAAAATATTTTCTTTTATAAAACACAGACTGTCTGTGATCTACAACACATACCTGGTTTAGATCAACTCTAAATGTAAAGTATCATGAGATAACATTGGTTTTGATGTGGAGCTATATAAATGCATTTCATCAATATGTGATCAAATTAATAGGTTTTTAAAAAGTCATATAGGTCAAATGATAAAATGCTGCAAAACTGGTTTAAAATGACCTAGTTTGCAAGTGTTGCAGACTAATGATTAGAGATTTGAGGATCATAAAGGTTAGAAGTGGCGGTACCCTCCTTTTAGTATTGTAACTGAAATGGGACGAGCCAGTTCTGAGCTCAGCCGGGCCAGCTGGTCTGACCTTGCTTTGAAGTGATCTCTGTCAGTGCTGTCAGCCATGTCGCTAAGAGGCTTGCAAGCAGCAGATCAGTTTAGCACAGCCTCACCTGACTAATCTGATTACTTCGACAAGGCTGCTATCAATGTGCAACAAAATACAAACACAATCTTACACTTGTGCATCTTAGAAACTGTCTCTGTCTTCATAAACCTGTGCTGATGGTAATCAGTTTGTTCAGTTATATGAAGAGTAAACATATCTATAAACACCTTTTGAAATGTAGAGTTCACTGTCAACCACAGGCTTTAAATCCAGCTGCAGTGCTGCAGTAAACTGTGCTACAGGTCAAAAGAGCAACACCAGATTTTCAGTAGCTTACCTCATGATATTTTCAGCCCTTTGCCCCAGCTCACACAGTTCTTACACGTTTCTTTCTTTCTTTTTTTTTTTTTTTAGCTTTGCTCCCATATGTAAAGTGACTATGGTCTGGTCTCCCTGAATCATAACTTCAAGATGAGGAGAGGCATGAAATAGACATCTTACATAGTCTGAGGCATTTCCAGGATGTTCTGAGAAGAAATGAGGCAAAATATATGATCATAGAATCATATTAAATATTATGATAAGAGCAGAAGTAATTTCCTTTTAAAGATAAACACAATATACACAGCATGGCCACAATTAAAGACCGACATTTTAATATTTTGGTTTGACTGCCTTTGCCTTTAATTATGGCTTTCATTTCTATGAGCTCATTTAATGTTAACTTTTGTCCAGAAATGCATTAATATTTTGCCAGGATCTTTTATTGATGATGGGAGAATTTGGCCACTGTTCAAAGTCTTCTCCATCACATCCCATAGCTCTCAATGGGGCTCAGGTCTGGACACTGTGGTGGCCAGTGCAAGTATGAAAATTATGTCTCATGCTCCCTAAACCAATCTTCACTGATTTGAGCCTGATAAATCCTGGAAAATTTGTGTTTCAATATGTTCATCTGAAAAAAAACCAAACAAACAAACAAAAAAAAACAAAATCAGTCATGTCCAGACCTGGTGTTTTAGTATATTCAGGTAAATAGGCTGATCTGATTTTTTGACACATAACATTGCTGAACCTGGGCCTGACCAACTGAATCAGCCCCAGGCTCCACAGGCTTGTACTGTATAGGGACTAGGCATGATGGGTAATCACTGTCCATAATTCTGGAACAGGGTCAATCTGGACTCAGCAAAAACCACATGACACTTTTGCATTGAAACACAGTCCAACCTTCACGCTCTCTATCAAACTGATGGTTGCTTAAGAAATGAGAATCCACTCACTGCATCACTTTAATAACGTGTTTCAGCTGACATATATTAACCACTACAGTAAACATCCAGTGGAAGGATCTGCACTGTTTTGTGGTGACTAATTTTTTTTTTTGGCCAGGCTGTGCATTTACTGACTGGTACATTTTATTCTATTATCATTATTATTATTATTTTTTAATTCAATATTTAAGAAACTCACTGAGATTCAAAATCTCTTTTGCGAGTGTGTCCTGACCAAGACAGCAGCAGCAGAAGTTACACAAAACAGAAATCACAGCCATACATCCACACTAAAAACATACATAAAACACAAAATGAAACTCAGTTGTAAAACCATACATAAATCACTGAACTAAGAACATACATATAAAACACCACTGTTAATTTAAAAGGTACTAAAAGTATACACCAATGTTCCTTAAAAACATCTCAAAGCAGACCACAACAAGCAGTTACATAGATAATTGATACTTTCCTTTCCTTTCCTTTCCTTTCCTTTCCTTTTTTTTGGTTACATTTTAATGGTAGCACTCACTTCACAGCTGTTAAGAGAAATGAGCAGCAGGGCTAAATAACTGCATTTACTGTCTCTAACTCCTTTAGTAAGCCAGTGTACTGAAGAGCATGAGTGCATGTCTCTGAAGGATTTGAGTTGCAGCAGGAGGTTATATGAGGCTACAGACACAGGCCCTTTAATCACTGCTGCACCCTCAGCACCGGGTGCATTTCCATCATTTAAGGCCGCTCTTTGTGTCTCTAGAGAGTACTTATATTTTTATTCATGAAGGCAGTTAAAACACAGAGACATATTTGACTTTATTAATACTATAATCTTTCTGCAAGAAGATTTGTCTTGGGTTTTGAAGACACATTTACACATTTGCCTGACGATAGTAAAATGCTAAAGGGTTTTTTCATGCATCAAATACAGATGGATTTTAAACATTTCAAAAACGTGCAAAGGAACATTTACACCTGATTGAAGAGAACAAGTGTGTAGTTTGAGGAACAGCTACAGATCTTATGACTATCCATGGATTTAATTAAAGAGTCCAACCTGTCCATTTAGCGGAAAGGTTTTAAAAGATGTGTCAAGAGGAAAGGTTCTGTATTTTGTTTTTTTATTGATGTAGATACTTATGAACATTCGATAAAACCCATCATGCTTTAGATTTGCCTTTCTGTGGATATCGAGTCACAAAAGTCCAAATAATCAGTTAAAAATCAATAAACAGTTGTATTTAATCTTTAATCTAGCGAAAGAACAGCAAGACATTCACATGCCTTCTTTCAGTTCAATCAGTCTCAAAATTGGAGTATAAAAATATTTGGACATAATTTTCTTTCTCCAGGTTAAGTAATGTATCATCCCACTGTTTTCAGATAGCTGAAGGTAAGAGGTTAAAAAAGTAAACCAGGACAAATTGCACAGTGTATATGCCATTCAGTTATTTGACAGCTGAATTAATGTATTTTAATTTAAATAAATAAATAAATAAATAAATAAAGCATAAATCACTTTTTGGCACTCAAGGGATTGTATATCATCACGTGCCAAAAAATCTCCAGGTTCATGTGGAGTTCAGTAAAGATACACACTGACTGTTGCTTCTACTTTCACCTTCTTTTTCATTCCTTTCTGCCCTCCCCCTATACACACTAGCATGGATTAAAAGCTAAAGACGGCTGAGAAGTCAAAGCTTCCCTGTCCTTTCCACTCTTTCCTTTCTTTTTCCTGTTACCACTGTCCATCTCGCCAACGAACATTTTTTTTTTTTTTCAATCCAAACTGTGGATTAGGGTTGCACCTCTTCCCACGCGCTACTATCTCTTTCTGTGTGGTTTGGGGTTGGTCCCAGTCCAAAACAGAGACAGCAAGAACCAGGACTGAAGTGAAGGAAATGTGGGGGTTTTTACTTTACAGATTTCTCTTCCAGGACCTCAAACGCAACAGGAGATAATTTGTTGCTTTTATACTATTTGGATTATCTATGGTATTTTTTCCCAGTAAGATCCTAAAGATACCAGTTCCTGCTGTACATTTCTGTGGACTTAATCCACCTGGATTTCAGATGGTGCTATTCAACTAAAGGCAACAACATGACATCGACGTAGAAGAACTGCTCCAGGTCAGAGTCTCTCTTTAAATCTGTTTTGCTCATTTATTTTTAATAATCAGTTAATTAACATATACCTAATTAATCCATCATTATTAAAGATAGTATGTCCATTTTTATGTGAATTTTGAGTTGTCTGTTTAAGCATCAAGAAGTGTCTGATCCATCATCAGATTGGTGGTACACTTGATGAAAATGATCACAGTTTTGAAGGTTTAACATGACCTGACCTATTTATTTCTCTATTCACATAAGGACAAGTTCAGAATATTCAAGTCAATGGTCCTCTTAACTTATTAGCAGGTGCTAAGCCAATGTCAGTATTAGCCACTTTAGAAGGCCGGTAAGTCAACACTTGTTCACTGCAGTTCAGGTTAAAGATGTATATGGTTCATCAGTTTGTGTGGTGTTTTATGTCGTTATGATCTTACAGTAAATGTGTGACTCTTGAACAAATAAAACCCACGGGTGATTCACAGGATTATGAATACAACACAAACATTAGCACAAACCCAAATCAAATCATTTCAAAACATGTCACTGCAACAAAGGGTTTAATAAGTAAATGTGATGAGAATATACAAGTAAAAAAAAATTAAATAAAGGAATATGAGAATGCTGACTTTTTATGCGAGTTCAGTTGTTTGATTACAGATCACGCTATTTTGTTTTTTAATATATATTTATATATACTTTTTCTTTTTTTGCCTTAGGCTGAAGATTTTATCTTCATACATAATACTACATACATTACTTTTACACTATTTACTCCAGTTGCAGCTCCGCCATTGGTGTGTTTGTCACGCTGTCAACATGGATACATCTGACAAGAGCAGCCATTTTGAAAAAGGACACAGAATCAGCTCTGTTTGTTCAGATAGCACAAAATAATGTGAAACGTATTCTTTCATGAATTCATGCTGTATATATTGTCAGGTTTACATCAAAAACTGTGTTGTTTTTCAATATGAAATTAAAATGTCTAGGATTTGTAGCTCAAAATAAAACTCAGCAGATGGCTGCAGACATCACAGCCAAAAACATACTACAATAGTTTTAGAGGATTTGCAGATCTCTAAATGTAGAAGTGAAGGATGTGTAAATGCTCCATGTGTCTTGACAAAGTTCTCTTGATCCAAGATATTTCAAGCACCTTGTGAAAATTAAGCTGCTAATTTCACCAATCTGAGGACATACAGGGCTTACTCCTCCAGAAAAGGATGCCTGAGTAGATATCAAGAGATTGACTGAGATCAGAAAGATATGCTCCATCTAAATTTAGACATCAAGACCAGATTTAGCTCCATGATTCTTAGATTTCTAAACTTTGTGCCCTGCTAATCAGCTTTCTAAAGCCACGTGATTAATTCTAGAAACAAAGAATTGCAGTGTGACTCTACATGACCCCTGTAAGACAGGTGGATGCTGATAAGATTGAACATCACACCCTGTTAAAAAAAACAACTCAGTAAGATTGAAGCCCTGGTCAGGGTTCGTGTCTGTACCTTTAAGATTATCTAATTCTCACTGTTCTTTCTTATTTCCTGGCGGCAGTGATGCTCGGGCTTGTGACGTAGTTGCTAGACACAACGCCTGCTGAGTGCCAAGGGACGTCTCATCCGCAGACAGACCTATTCTGCCCCTTACCACCAAAGACGCTCCACTCTCCTTCCGTGTGAGCCTCAGAAATACTGTGTGAGAAAATGGCCAGTCACAAAGATCCTCGTTTTTTGCACAACCTTTCCTTTCACCCTCGATGGCAGCAGGATGCAATTAAAATTAAACAAAAGAGACTTGTTAAAACTGACCACAGCAGAAACTGCTGTGGGCGTAGTTTATTTCAATCACAATCATCGTCAACATCGTTATCATCACTGTCGTTATCATCTGAATCACATCTGCCATCGACCCCAGCGCAGTGCTCCAGGAGCTGGCGGGGGAAATGGTTCCTTCTCTTCCTCCTTATGGTTTCCTTTCTGCCATCTCAAGCTTGGGCAACAACTTTCAAGGTGGCCCTGGTGGGACCCTGGACATGTGACCTCTTATACTCCAAAGCCCATCCTGACTTAGCAGCCCGCCTTGCAACTAGTCGCATTAACAAAGACCCCTACCTCAACAAAGGCTACTGGTATGACTACACACTGATTAATGAGGACTGCAAAGCGTCCCGTGCACTTGCTCGATTTGCTGAGCTGGAAGGCTATGGTTCTGCTTTTCTGGGCCCGGCCAACCCAGGCTACTGCTCCTCAGCTGCTTTGTACACAAAAGAGTGGGATGTTGGGATTCTTTCCTGGGCATGTCTCAAACCTTACATGAAAGACAGCGGGATGTATCCCACCTTCCTTCGGCCGATACCACTCTCATCCCAGGTGCTCTTCACTGTGCTGAGGTACTTTAGGTGGGCCCACGTTTCCATAATCTCAGAGGAATCAGACATTTGGGAGGCTACGGGACATGAGCTGGCTTCATCACTGAGAGCCCTGGGCCTGCCTGTTCACCCTGTGGTCACCATGGAGTCTGTCAAAGATGGAGCCAGGAAAGCCCTGACACAAGTACGGGAGGCAGACCGGGTTAGAGGTGAGTCAGAGGAGAAATCAACTCATACCCAACAATATATTATTCCCATTCATAGATCACTCAGACAATTTTGTGTGTCTTCCCTGTCTGTTTGTGCAGTGGTCATCATGTGCATGCCATCTGTCCTGATTGGTGGGGAATCCCAGTACCAACTCCTGACCACAGCCTTTGCCATGCGCATGATTGACCGTGGCTACGTGTTTATCCCATACGATACCCTCCTCTACGCCCTGCCCTACAATGGTGCATCGTACCACATGCTGGGTAATGACACCAAGCTGCGAAAAGCCTATGACGGGGTCCTCACCATCACTATGGACTCTGGTGAACGCAACTTCTATGAGGCCTTCAAAGATGCTCAGGACAGCTATGAAATCCGCTCTAGCACCCCACCAGAACAGGTGAGAATTGATGTCAAATCTAGAAATAAAGATTTTACATCACAACATATTAATTATTCTCATGCATATGACCTTATGGTATGTAGGAGTCTGTACAAACTAGCATTGATGGAATATTACCACTAATTAGTGTCTTTAGGTACAGATTTTAGGGAATATGCTTGAGTATTTTAAATCTATGCAACTTCATACTTTTACTTCACTACTTTTTAGAAGCAAATATTTTTACTTTTTCTTTTTGTCTGACAGCTGTGGTTACTTTTCACATTGCAATTTTTTTACACCCTACTTATACAATGAGAACCACATATCTCTGTGATGAACTGAAGGATTTAATGTGCCTGTGGGTTGAGAGAGTTGTCCCCTCTCAGGTGAAATAAGCTCTAGAAACCCTCTTGAATTAACTGGAAAATGCATTGACAAAAGCTGAAAACAAGTCTGTTAGAGGTTCTCACAGAACAGTGACACTACAAACATATGATGATGTTGTGGAATATGACGCATTGCTGTTGATTAAACTATCGACAGTGGAAAAAATAGATTAAAAAAATTAAATAAGATTTTAAAAATGTGATAGGGTTGATAAAGTGAGCTCAGTCTTTTACAGCACAGTAACTACTTTAGTTTCATACTTTCTGCTGATAATACTTAGATAATTTTACTTCAGTAACATGCTAAATTCAGAACATTTAGTTTTAGTGGAGTATTTTCACTGTCTGTTAGAAGCAGTTTTGCTTAAGTGAAGGATTTGGACACTTCACCATTAGCGTAAATCACATTTTTGCACATTCAATCACACACTCAAATAAAACATTTTTATATCTCATTTTCCAGGTTTCTCCATTCTTCGGCACCATTTACAACATGATGTACTACATCGCTATGACTGTTGAACAGGCCCGTACCCGTGGAGGACGCTGGGTAACTGGTGAAATCCTCAGTAAAAGTGAAGGAGGTTTTGAGTTCAACGGTTTCAATCAGCCCTTGAGGGCGAGCAGACACGACGGAGGGATGCAGGCTCGTTATGTAGTGCTGGACTACAGTGGCATGGGTGGAACTCTCTACTCCACTCATGCTCTGGATGCTGTACATACAGATGGACGGACAGGGGGCTTGAAGTACCTTGGACGTTCAATCCATTTTGCAGGCAGCACGCCATATACAGACTCAAGCTGCTGGTTTAGTCCGTACTTTGCCTGTTCTGGAGGTGACTGCACTAGGACTGCACTTATTACATTACATTGCATTCATCGGTGTATATGTGTATTCAATCTGACATTGTGTTTTGTCTTTTTCAATAGGACTCGATACGGTTACTATGTTCTTTCTTTTGCTTCTGTTCATCATATTGGCTGCAGGAGGAATTTACTTCTTTAAGCGCTTCAAGTAAGTAGAACATTAGGCCGTCATACAGTACATAATTTGATGTATTCTTTTATATAATTTGACAAAAACATGTATTTTTCATCTGTTTAGGAGAATGGGCAGGATTGGATTCAGCTTTGGATCCGGTGGTAACGGTGGATCTACAAAGGTGGTCCTGACCCTGGATGATTTGGTGTTCATCAACACTCAGATCAGCAAAAGGGTCAGTTATGTTTTTCTTAGTGTGTTTTGTGGTCTCTGTATGTTAAAAATACATGTACTCTATACTGATCCCTGTCCTTTGGTTTCTGTGTTGGCAGAAACTGAACGATGAAAGCATTCTGAAAAGTCAGCTGGATATGAAGACACCTCATCACTCTGTGTCCGGTCGCAGCTACTTGGCCTCCACGCCAGACAGCTCAAATGTTGCTGTCTTTGAGGTGAAACCAACAGGAATATTAACACACACAAACACTTTTATTTCTTAAGATTTGTCCAGTTCACTCATTTTTTTGTGTGTTTGAACATCCCAGGGCGATTGGGTTTGGTTGAAGAAATGTCCCAGCGGTGCAGTGTCAAGTGTCAACGGCATCACAGAGGATGTCTTTGTCAAAGTAAGGACATTTTTTCAAGGATGGGGAAAACCATCATTGAATTAAACATATTTAATGTGTCTTGGTTGCCTGGTGTCTTAAGTGCTGTTTCAGATCAAAAACCAATAAATGTCTAAAAAATCAGTTCATTCCAACACTTCTCACAGCCTTGGTTATTTCATTGTCTTCCTTTCAGCTCAGAGACATGAGGCATGAGAATCTCAATCTGTTCTTGGGTCTGTTCTTTGACTCTGGGATCTTTGGGATTGTGACCGAACACTGTACTCGTGGAAGCCTCGAAGATTTGCTCAGCAATGAGGATGTGCGTCTTGACTGGATGTTCAAGTCATCCCTGTTAATGGATCTGATCCGGGTAAAACAGACAAAATGATATACTCTTATTTTTACTGCCTGTCCTTCCATGTTTTATTGACTTTTCGTCACATTTATCATACAAATGCTTCACAGGGAATGAAGTACCTGCATCATCGGGATATCATCCATGGCCGGCTCAAATCCAGAAACTGCGTGGTAGATGGGCGCTTTGTGTTGAAAGTGACTGATTATGGATTCAATGAAATTCTGAATACCCAAAACATCGACACTGAGGGTGAAAAGCCAGAGGGTGAGTTTATATTTTTATTAAAACAACTAATTTTCTCTGAATTTTGCTCATACACAGGAGTTTTTGTTTCTTTATTTTCTTGCTTTTCATTTTTGGCCACAGATTTGCTTTGGACAGCTCCAGAGCTGCTTCGAAATTCTAGTTTGAGAAGGAGGGGCACTTTCTATGGTGATGTCTACAGCTTTGCCATTGTGATGCAAGAGGTCATCTCTCGCTCTGCACCTTTCTGCATGCTTGATATGCCTCCCAAGGGTGAGTTATTCGCCTTTACTGAATATGGAAGGTATATTAGTTTTTTAATTATAGCAAACATAGGCATGTCATTACACAACATACACCGCCTTGCCAAACAAAAAAAATCCCCACCTTGACCAAATTGTGCAAAAGTGGTTCATGGAGCACAAAACATTACCTTAACACATAGATTGTCCACCACAGAGTCAAGACTTGAATCATATTAGAATCTAAGAAATGTGATGCATTAGATGTTAACAATACAAGATATTTGTCAAAAAATTAATACCACTTATATTAGACAGAGATTTTTTTACTTTGATTAAACATCACATGGCATGAATAATGCATCCTATTATGAAAGCTAAAGGTGCTCCAATGAAATATTGTGTGCATGACTGTTTTCTAGGTCAGGCAATGTATAATTGTACACTGTTGCCCATGAAGTTGGATTAAAATAGCTTTACCCCTTCTAATGACATGATTGTGACAATGTGCTTTATTCTTGATAGATAAACTGTGTCTGGGACTCATATGTACATAATCATTGTACCTTTGTGTGGTCAGAGGTGATTATTGATGTGTATAAATAGGAATAAAAAGAGGAATGTGTATGAAAGCGAAATTATTTCAACTTTATGGGCAACTGTGTGTAGTTGTAGATATTACTTTCATCTCATTTTTATCATTTACCAGAGTTATAGGCTGATATCTGTTTTTTTTTTTAAACACAAAACTGTGGCTGCATAGTCAAAATTGACTTGTTTGGCTGCTGTCTTTTTGTGCTTATTTCTCTGTTTGCATTATAATAAGTCTTCATTCTTATTCTCATTTCATGTCTGTGTCATGACAGAGATTGTCAGTAAGATCAGAGATCCTCCTCCTCTTTGTCGGCCAACTGTATCCGTGGACGAGGCACCACTGGATGTGATACAGGTGATGAAGCAGGCCTGGAGTGAAGAGCCAGATAAGAGGCCAAACTTTGAGGATATCTTCAAACAGGTAGAAACCAGACTATTCCATATATGTTTCTTTGGACTACAAAGTTGTACTGTATATTAAGTTTCTGCACATTTACTTACCCAGTTCAAGAGCATCACGAAGGGAAAGAAGACCAACATTATTGACTCAATGCTGCGCATGTTGGAACAGTACTCATCTAATTTAGAGGATCTCATTAGAGAGAGAACAGAGGAGCTGGAGGTAGAGAGACAGAAGACTGACAATCTGGTGGCTCAGATGTTGCCCAAGTGAGTATCAACAAACAAATGTCTGACACATTTATATTCGAGTCACTTGATGAAACATGTTGGGTGTGATTTTTCTCTACATGCCTGTAATGTTTCAACCTAATTACATTAAAATGCAAGATTTAATTGATCAAGTGAATGATGGGAAATCTTTTTTTTACTTCCTCAGGCAGGTCAAAGGTCAGGGACAGTAACAGCTCAGCACCCCTGAAGTTGAATGGATTAGGAGTTCAGTTAAATCTTTTACTGTGATACAGCAGTGGTTTAAGCCTGTTTAGGGTTACACTGAGTTATTGAAATTAGGTTGGTAGGTCGTACACGAACTATGTACAAGCATGCAGTCATGACAAATGAAATTACTGTGAAAAAAAAACAGCATTTATCTTTCAGACGGTTAGATTTTCCTCTTTCTTTTTCTTTTCTTTTTGCATGTTTTGGACTGGGCCCCTTCAACATGGCTGTGTGCTTTTTGTTCTGCTTTGGCAACAATGTGTGTAATAATATGTATATAATCAGACTTCATTTTTACACACAAGTAAAATAGTGTGCAGATTTTCACATAACTGCATTTCTCCCAAACATACGACGATATACTAAGTTGATTTAAGCAAAGTTTACCAAAACTCCAGATGTTTTTCCAGAGCTTTCACTTGTTGAATCTCACATGAATTTAAAAATGACTCACTCATTTGCCAGAGAAAAGTGTCTTAGCTGCTTTTTATTTTAAAAATTATATTATTTTAGATTTATATTGAAAATACAAATAAAGGAAAGATTTATGCTTATGTGTGTGAACCCGCTTCCTCTTTCAGGTCTGTAGCCCAGGCGCTAAAAACTGGAAAACCTGTGAAGCCTGAGCATTTCAGTGAAGTCACGCTGTATTTCAGTGACATTGTGGGTTTTACAACCATCTCAGCTCTCAGCGAGCCCATCGAGGTGGTTGACTTACTCAATGACCTCTACACACTCTTTGATGCCATCATTGGATTGCACGATGTCTACAAGGCGAGTGGGATCATGCATTGTTCACCTACTTTTATTACTACTGAGTGGTAGCTTTAATTGATTTCTTTTCATTTTTTATTTATGTAGTAGTGATGGTATTTTACATTTCTACTAAAACCTACACTGAACACATTTCTGTTTGTTTTAGTTGTAAAAATAAGTCTAATGGATACGCTTATGATCTTCAGGTGGAAACTATTGGAGATGCCTACATGGTGGCATCAGGAGTCCCTGCCAGGAATGGCAACCGTCATGCAGCAGAAATGGCCAACATGTCTCTAGACATCCTCCACTGCATCGGGACATTCAAGATGAGGCACATGCCTGAATTAAAAGTCAGGATTCGTATTGGGTTGCATTCTGGTGAGCAATTTGTTCATCCCTTTGGCACTGTAACATAACACTATCAAATATTGCCATGACATCTTTGACCATAAATAGGTTTGGCACAAAAGTGTAATAAACCTTTATCTGTATGTCTATAAGTCGTTTCAAAGTAATGCTTAATACAGCTTCCCAAGCTGCTGAGGCACAGAGGTATTTTTACCTCCTTTATCCTCGTCTGGAACTTATTCCTGGGACAGTGATATGTTATCCACTTAGAGTGGTGTCATCCAATTAACACACTGCACACTTTATTTCATACCAACTTCTTTTAATTTATATGGGTTTTACTGAACACAGCACTGATTTAGCACATTATATATATTTTTTGTTTGTATTCTAAGAAAACCAAAATAACAGTATGAGAATGTTAGACAAAATCATTACACAGATTACTGTTTGCATAAAGGCCCAAATGTATGAACTGACAAGATAAAAGGTTTGAATCCTCATATATTGCTTGTGTCTTCAGCTTCTTTTTGTGTATTCCTGTGCATGTCATTATTTACAGGCCCAGTCGTAGCAGGAGTGGTGGGTCTAACGATGCCTCGGTACTGTCTGTTTGGAGACACAGTCAACACAGCATCTCGGATGGAGTCCACAGGGTTGCGTGAGTATCTGACATATCATCACATACATCACATGAGAGTATTTTTGTGTTTGTTAAAGATTTAAAACCTATATATTATTTAAGAGGACAGGTGTAAGGCAGTTCGTGTGCATGCAGCTAGAGGCTAAAAACGGCTTTAAGCAAGCAGTACCTCCTAATCCTTTAAGACTATCAGCAGAAGACCAATTTGAAGTTTCTGTGTAGACATCGTCACTGATACTTTTGCCCTCGCTGTCCTCTTTAGATGGAGTTCATTAAGTATGAGCAAAAGTATTGACTCTATAATAAAACTTGAAAAATTATTTTATTAAAAAAAATTACATGCAATAATTCAGTTGCTTATATTTGGACTATGTCAGCTTCAGTATTTAAGATGTTTAAATTATAATCTATTAATCTATAGATGGAGGGATTATTTTCATGACAAGGAGCAAGAAATAATAGCTGCCAGTCTGCTTCCACCTAGTGGCTAACTGCTAAAATGATGCCCAGTTTTTGTAATTTTTCAGACTAAAGCCACTGCAGACATGCATAAATACTTTCTATATGTTTTCTGATGTAGCTTACAGAATCCATGTCAACCAAAGCACAGTTGACGTCCTAAATAGCTTGAAGCTAGGATACAAGATTGATGTCAGAGGCCTCACGGAGTTAAAGGTAAACAAAAAATCAATTTCAGAAAAAAAAAAAAAATCACACACTTGTATGTTATATATATATGGCATATGGCCTTGTAACACAACTTTAAAATGTAAATAATAATGTGTTCTAGGGAAAAGGCATTGAGAACACATATTGGTTGGTGGGAAAGGAGGACTTCACCAAACCTCTGCCTATTCCACCAGACCTCCAGGGGTAAGAGCATTATTCTCAAATGTCTCCATACACTTACATGTCTGCACTGCATTACACTGCATCATATATTGCTGCATGATCTAAGCATGTTTAAGATGGGAGGTTTTGTGATCAGTGGAGTATATAAAAGCCAACATTTTGTGTTACAGGGGAAGCAATCACGGTATCGGTATAGAGGAGATACCTGTGGACAGAAGACAAAAATTCCTGGATCGACAGAAGAAGATGGGCTAACCTGATAGTTCTGACTTTTTTCGAGCTCTTCCTGAGTATCTTCGTCCGTCACTGAATGAATACATGGAGAAACGGATGAATGTTAAGTGGAGAAGGCATGTTTAAATGAAAAATTACATCCACAACCGTTTCAGCTGCACATAAAGTCGAATCCTGTTCTGATCACAAAAATATTATGCACTCTAAAATAATCTGTATATTTGTTGGTTTCGTAGCTCATAACTGTGAAGGTATATACAATAAGCCCTGGCACTGAAATGTTTTTAAAGAAGCATTATTAATGTTTGATTAACTGAAAGTTTTTTGGAACATGTGGCACAGTTAAAAACACTCAGAGCTGACTGTGCATTAAGCTACTGTGACAGGTGATCCGGTATCATAATGCTGGTGAACTTGTTATTTCTACTGACATGTGTACATTGTAAAGATAATGGAGAGATTTAATACTGAACAGTCGAAGGGTTAAAGGTCATACTCCTGCACTTTTTTCTCTCAGGTATATTAGAGTCTATTTCGCTCTTGCTTTAGGAGCATTAGCCTTTTACAAAAGTATTAAAACAGGATTAATACTTTTTCACAGTAATAAAAGCTGGAAAGTTCAGGACAGGTCAGTCAGGCTTGAGAGCTCAGGCAGAGAAAAGCTTTGGTTTTTGCAGGTTTTCAGTAATTGTTTTCACATTTGATGAATGAAGCCATATTTTCCTAAAACATTCAGGGTGTAATTGTGCACGAGTACAGATTTATGAATAAGAATGTAAAATGAAATACAATGACTTCTAATCAGCATATTGTGTAAGGGCAGTTGATTTGCTTGATGGTTCTATTCACTTTAACCTGCCAGCTTCATTTTAGTGTATGTAAATGTTTTCTCAAGAAAAATAACCTCAAAATTACACTTTAAATTAGCTGCTTAAAAGAAAAGGCTTGAACTATGTACCCTGGGAAGCATTTTAGTAGAAACATATGTAAAGCTGAAAACATTTCCTGGTAGATAACTCTAAAAAGTCCCTTTGCCCACATGTCAACAACAGAACATATTATTAAAGCATGAGCCATTATAGTTTATACTACATGTAGTCTGTTGTGCCCTATTACTGAAAGACGGTGCAGACGTTATTGAATGTACAGCAAACTGTGTTCTACAGGGTCTTAATAGGGTAGCAATGGAAAAACCTCATTTAATGACATACACGGTATCACCACTGAAATGCAGAATGTCTGAGCCAGCTGGATGAGAAGATTGTTTGCTTCAACAGATTGAGCCTTTTTGTGTCTATTGATGTCTTGTAGTTGAAAATACTGAGTTTTTTTCTTTGTGCTTTTGTTTGTTTAATATGAAGGACCCCAAACAGCAGTATCTGAAGGTCCTCGGGAAACAAATCAAACCCCCCTCTTCTCCAACCCCAAGGCCGCTAAGTTGCATTTAAAAAGCCATGAAGGGAGAAGGACATGAATAT
>JAPQRP010000008.1:5732790-5750346 GCA_037367295.1 Apogon hyalosoma
GGTGGGGGGGCCCACTGATAACTGCAGAACACATGACATGAGCTGCTCGTTCACCCACATGATTATGGCAGTTTTTTTTCTCGGCTGAACACCGTGTTCCTCTGCGCATCTCATCAGTCCTGAGGCCCCCCTGACATTTGACTGGCACCGGCTCGGAGGTGCCAGTCTGGGAGCAGAAGATCTGCCAAGGTAGACGAAGAGAGGCAGAGAAAAACCAGGAAAATGCAGGATGGATTTCAGAATAAAAGCACACGAGGGTGTCGTTTCTTTTTTCTTATTCATCTCAATAATCAAAAAGCATGCCATTGCCTCTGTGATTGATCAAAAAATGCATCTAGTTCTAATTAAAACATTATTAGAATATATTTTATTGTGGTAAAAATCATTTCAAAGCTGTACAACTGGAAAGCGATTCCATATTTGCTGATGATGCAAATAGATAATTTTGTCATACAATTTAGACACGTTTACTCCATTTATTTTAATTTTAGCCTAAAAAAAACTTGTAAATGCTTAATTTGGATGTAGTTGGTCGTTATTTGTGGTGATTTTCTATTTTGTGATAATCTGAAACAGATGTTAATCTAGAATTACATTTGTAGTGAATTAGAGAAAAAAATCAACTTATAAATTGTCTTATTAAATGAATGTAAATCTGGTCTTTCTCTGCAGGTTCCATTGTTTTCTATGGTGGACAGATCACAACACAGACGTGTTTTTTTTTTTTTTTTTTTGTTCTGTTGACTGTTTGGTTCTTTTTTCAATATTTTTATACATATATTTATTCTATAACATGTGAGAGCTATGGAGTGAAATTCCTTGTTTGTGTGCACAAATTCAGGCAATAAAACTGATTCTGATAATGTCATAAATTAAAGCTGATGTTTCTTCTTCTGGGGTGTGAGAGACACTGTAGAAAACCCCTGCTGCAGATCTACCTTATGCCAAAGCTGCTTGGGCAGACTCTAGGGCGGCATCATAGGGAAATGTATTTCAGTTATTATAATTTTTTTCCTGATGTTTTTCTATTTTTTCTTTGTGATAATTTGAGGCAGACGGATGTTGTTAATCAAAAAAATATTTTAGTCCTGAATCAGAAACGTATAAATTCTCTTATTAAACGTATGTAGATCAGGTCTTTCTCTTCAGGTTCCACTGGTCTATGTGACAGACTGAATCCTGGTGCATGTGGTGTGTTGAACATGCTTGTGCAGGCTCTGGGGTGGTATCATACTTTGAAATGTCCAACCGGATGTGTGGAGTCTATTCCTCCTGTCTTGACAGTGGTAGGAATAGACTGGGCAACCTCAGACAGGTGGAGGAGACGTCCTTAAGCAGCTGAACTGCACGGTGCTTGGACTTGATCGGGCAGGACTGGGCTGGGCTGCAGGACCAGGACGAGCATCGGTGGACGCTGTGCACGGTCGGTGCGCGGATCCTCCTGCAGCCGCTGGATTCACAGCATGCACCCGTATCCAAAACATGGTTCGGCTGATTTTCCCATCTTGAGCATCCGCACACATGCTGGACACATAAATGTGGACATGAGGAGGACGGGGGATGCAGCTGCAATGGATTAATGAGGAGTGCACATGGACTTTGATTTGTTTTCGTGAAATTATTGGCTCTTAAAATTTCCCATTCGGTCTTGGCCATGGAGAACCAGGCAGCCGAGCAGCAGAACTATGAAGATGTACAGAAAAGCGGCTATCTCCGCAAGCATAAATCAATGCACCGGCGATTCTTCGTGCTGAGGGCGGCCTCGGAGCATGGTCCTGCTCGACTTGAGTATTACGAGAACGAGAAGAAATTCCGCAGTAAATCACCTGTGCCCAAAAAAGTCCTGAACCTGGAGACTTGCTTCAACATCAACAAGCGGGCAGATTCCAAGAACAAGCACATGATAGTCCTTTATACCCGCAGCGAGAGCTTTGCCATCGCTGCAGACAGTGAGGAGATCCAAAACGAGTGGTACCAGGCAATGCTGGACCTTCAGTGCAACTGTAAGATCTGTGGAAAGTGTGATGTGGTTTCTGTCTGTTTCTGCATCAGGCCCATCCTGCCCTAGGCTGTTTGTTCTCGATAGAGTATTTTCCCCTTCCATTCGATCAGTACACATCATTGTTTTATTTATTTTATTTATTATTAATTTTTTTTCCTGCTGGTCCAAATATGCATATTAATAGATCAGACCAAGCAGTGCCATTTGGACGGCGTGATTTTTAACCAAAGAGGCAGGTGGATCCGACTCAAAGGGGTAGACCAGCACGCTATGGGCGGCATGTGCTGTGTTTGTGCAGCACAATCTCAATAAGCATCGCTTGAACGCAATTCTAACCTCAGGATTATTTCACGGCAACAAAATGTAACTCGATGCATTAAATAGAAATACGCGTTGTAATGTGGAGATGATCGGCTGTTTTGACTGGAATGCATCCCATTTCGTGTGACGGGGTGTTTTTGCATGGCGCAGTGAGCATATAGCAACCATGCAAGGGATGCATCATATAGTAGTAGCCTATCCTGGTGCACTCCGCTGGAGCCTGTGTTTTTGTTTTTCTGCACAGCTCTGACTGCCGTTCGCCTAACCTACATTTCTATTCCACGCTGCTGCTGGTAGGGAGGAGATGGCATCGTCAGTGCGCTCTCACTGGAAAATGTGTTTCTGTTGGTTACCCTCGTGTTTACGTTGTTATCCTTATGCCGGAGCTGAACACCATCACCACCCTCCCTCCCTCCCTCCCTCCCCATTAACCTTTGCATTTCTGTTAGCAGACACCCAGCTCTAATGTTGTTAAATGTGGATCCACACTGATGTAGCACGGACCCCCATTTTGTTCACATTTACAACAAGGAAATACTGACGATTTAATCGAATTTTAGCCTAGAAGTGTCCATAATGCGCATAAGGAGGTACTTACAGCACATTAATATAAACAGTAGGTTTTAATAATTCATCTGGTAATCAGGTGAAACAGATAAAATGCTTTTGGAGTCAGCTGGTAAGAGCATCAGCAGCTCAGTGAAGAGGAAAACAATATACTGTACTGTGTGTATTATATATCATTGATTTTATTTATTTATATTACAGTGCATTATATTACAGTAAACTGTATTTTTTCCCCCCTATCCTATTTTCATAATGCAATAGTGAGTGATGAACGTTAAAAACCTAGAGCTATTTTTGTGGTGACTTCCAAATTAATTTCTACTCTACATTTAACCTTTCCTCCTTCCTGTGATTTATCATTTATTATAAAATTATCTGCATTTTGCATTTTCAGTGAAAATTATGCATTTTCCTTTTTTTTTTTTTTTTTTTTTTTTAAATTTGCTGATTATATACTGTAGGTCCCATTAAAAACTCAGTGTACATTCAAAGGCTATTATATCAAAAGAGAGAAAACTGACAAAAACACAAGTTTTTCAGCAAAATATATAATTCATTGAACATAAATACAGACATCTGCAACCACTGTCATTTGTCAAACTACATGGGTTTTACTGGTCAGTCAGTGTTGCAGAAAATAACAGTGTTTCCATGTTCACTATGAAGCTTATGAATATCCAAAAAAAAAAAAAATACGCCTGATGTTGCAGAAAAACAACATTTTACCTGAATTATTTACATGTGTTAATAGATTAGTGGTTCAAATGTCATTAAATATTTCAGATTAGTAGATGGAATTGGTCTTTGAGGGTTGCAGAGCTGCAGTCATTAAGACTGGGAAAAATAATTGACTTTTTTTGCAGGAATTTAATGATATTAGGAAAAAAAATACTGTTAATAAGATAATGCACTGTATGTTGTTTTTGTGAATTCATTCTCAACAGATGTTTCCTTGCTATGATGTATTAATTGCAGCGTATGGCTTATTTTAATTCATTTGTTTTTTGTTGTTTTCCCAGGTCGAACACCTGATGACTATGGCAGTAGTGGAGAGTGCAGTTCACCTTCTCCTATTCCAACCTTCAAAGAAGTATGGCAGGTCAAGGTTTGGCCCAAAGGTCTCGGACATGCCAGGAACCTGGTGGGCATTTACCGGCTGTGCCTAACTGACAAGACTGTCAACTTTGTCAAACTCAACTCTGATGTGGCTGCTGTGGTGTTGCAGCTAATGAACGTTCGCAGATGTGGACATTCAGAGAATTTTTTCTTTATTGAAGTGGGTCGCTCAGCAATCACTGGTCCAGGAGAGTTCTGGATGCAGGTCGATGATTCTGTGGTAGCTCAGAATATGCATGAGACTCTGCTGGAGGCCATGAAGGCTCTAAGTGAGGAGTTTCGTCAGCGTAGTAAGTCTCAGTCTGTGGGAACATCATGTGGAGGAGGAACAGCTTCAAACCCCATCAGCGTCCCAAGTCGTCGTCATCACCCAAACCTCCCACCGAGCCAGGTGGGCTTCTCCCGCCGGGCTCGGACAGAAACACCCGGAACAGGAGGCAGCAGCACGAGCACGTCACCCACGTCACGCCACGGATTCCCCAGGGCGAGGACCGCCAGCATCGGGGCCAGATCAGAGGAGAGTGGAGCAAGTGCCAAAGGGACATGGGCCAGCTCCAGCCCCAGTCTTAATGGGTCCTGTTCAACCACACCAACCCTGAGGCCAAAACCTACCAGGGCCCCAACACCTGCTAAGATCACCCTCAGCCTTGCACGTTATACACCTAACCCTGCTCCTTCTCCTGCACCAAGCCTGTCCTCCAGCTCTGGGCATGGCTCAGAATGTGGCCTAGTGGGGGCAGCAGTGGGAGGCATGACAGTCTGCTCTTACCCTCGAGTTTGTCAGAGAGTTTCTGTCTCTGGTTCACCCAGTGACTACGGCTCCTCTGATGAATATGGATCCAGTCCTGGGGAACACTCTTTGCTCGTCCCTAGTGTGTCTGGACATCATGCACATGGCGAAGGCTCTTCCAGCTACATTGTCATGGGACAACGAGAGGGTCTCTTGGGCTCACATCATCGCTCCAAAGGTCGGAGGATTCTGCGGCGCTCATCCAGTAGGGAATGTGAAGCAGAACGCAGGCTGCTAAGTAAGAGGGCTTCCCTGCCTTTAGCAGCTCATGAACGACTGGCCCCACATAGGAAAGATGAAGATGATGATGATGAAGAATATGCCATCATGTCCCAGAGTACTAACAGAGAGAGAGCTGATTTCTCAGGGGGTCTGGCACTGGAGGGTGGGCAGCAGCTTGATGTGGTAGGGGAGAGTAGGAAGAGGGCTGAAAAAAGCAGGGGAGAGGTGGATGCAGGAGCAGCTGTGGATAGTGGCTATATGTCAATGCTGCCTGGTGTGACATCTCCTCCTGTTTCACTTTCTCTCTCGATAGGTATGTCTGACGCCAGTGCAAAACCAGGGGCAGGCGATGAGTACATGGCCATGACCCCCAACAACAGTGTGTCCCCCCCTCAGCACATCCGCCAGCCTAGCTCAGAGGGATACATGGTCATGTCTCCTCATAGCAGCAGCTCAACAGACCTGCACGGACTGGGCATGTGGGATAGCAGGGCCAGCATGGAGAGCCGGGCTGCCAGTGACTACATGAACATCTCACCTGTCAGCAGCCGCTCTGCCTGCAGTACACCACCGTCCCACCCAGAGCAGCACCAACTGCAACCAAAAATGTTCAATTCCTATTTCTCACTACCGCGAGCTTATCAACATACTCTCTACACTCGCTTTGAAGAGGACTTAAACAAAGGGGAGGGAAAAAAGGACAGCAGTGTGCATGATGGTGCTGGAAGGGGAGGGGGAGTAGGATACAGCAAAAGAAACAAAATCACAGTGGGCCCTGCAGGAGGCTGCCAACTCTCCATGTCTTCCTCTTCTTTCTCCTCCAGCTCAGCCAGCAGTGAAAGCCTGGAGGACAAGTCTATATCGGCAGGAAGGGGGCTGAGTTTATTAAGAACCGGAGCAGAGTACAAGAGCGCGGGAACATGCACAAAGGATGGGCGTCACCACCAAAAACGTGTATCAAGTAGTAAGAGCCCAAAGCAACAAAGACGGGGCCGTCCAGTTAGTGTGGCCTCAGACATTACAAAAGCAAACACCCTGCCCAGGGTGAAGGAGAACCTGCCTCCAGGGTCTCAGAACGTCGGTGAGTATGTCAGTATTGTGTTTAAGGAAGATACAAAGTATGCAGGAGGAAGACGAACAGGGTCAGAACTTGGGCAGTCTGTCATTCATGGAACCCTCCGCCCTGTGAATCAGCCGCTCCTCTGCCACGATAACCCTGCGAACCTTCCCCGCAGCTTCTCGGCACCGCTGTCAACTTCTGCAGAGTACGTTAGCATGGATTTAGGGAAGTCCTCAACCCCCACAACTTCTGTGAGGTCCACCTTCAGTACCCCACAGGGCCCACCGGCTGTTACCCCAAAGGCCCGACTTGAACATAGTACGTCCTCTCCTCTGGCAGCAGAGGGCAACGCAGGGTACAGAACAAAAGTATCGATGACAGCGATGCCAACCGACGTCCCCACAGCATTTACAGACAGCAAAGGTTCAGATCCCAGCATTTCAGCAAGACCTGCCATCCACTCTGGTCAGCCCTTACCTGTGGAGCAGGACACAGGCTTGGGTTTTTCTCCTGTCAAGTCCTTCCAGTCGCCTGAGCGGAACAGCAGGCTGGTCCGAGGTGACCTGCAGGGACGTCGCAGCCACCTCTCAGACACATTTAACTCACCTCCCTCACTACCACGCCACCCACCATCCTCTACCTCCCTCTTCCCGGAGGGCAGCCAAGCAGCGAGCCATCGACATGGTTTGGACTGCTCACTGTGGGAGAACGGACAGGCAGCTAGTTTGTCTGCCACACCTCCACCACAAGCCTCCACCTCATCTGCAGAACAAGGCCTTAACTATATTGACCTTGACTTGGCCATTAAGGAGAGCCCTCAAGCCGGAGCGGAGTGGAGCTCTGCTGCCTACAACATCGGAGGAAGCGCTTTGGGGAGCAGTACTGGCTCCAGCCTCAACACTTATGCCAGTATTGATTTCTATAAGTCAGAAGAACTGAGAGCACATCAGAACAGCAGAAAGGATGGTCAAGGTAAGCACCACAGGGACCTGCATGGTTTCAGATATCAGTGCTAGAACACATCTGTGTTCTTCTAAAATGTTCAGTTGTCTGTTATGATTTTACATTTTCAGCTTTTTGCACTTTCTGTTGAAAATGTGATTACTGGTGTCGGTTTTTTGGCTCAAAAATAGAAGACACTGGTTTTCTGCAACAAACAAAGGAGGAGCCAGGACAGTGTGGAGGAAAAATGTGTGCAGTAAATGTATCAATTAGATCAAGATAATATGGGATACTGAAACTGAAAATATTTAGAAAAATGTTTTTAAAAAAAAAGATAAGAAAAAGATGAGATTAACTCAAACATGATAAATTGTCTATAATCTTAACAAGTTAGTGATAATTTGCTGTTGAACTTGCCAATTGTATGTATAATATTATGTTCAAAATAACAATTTGACTGATAGATGCCAATACCAATGATTGTTTTAGTCTGTTTTGCTTAAGCTCTTATATACTCATGTTAAAATCAATAAATAAATTTTCATAATAAAAACATTTATATTACAAAATGTAAAAACAGTCTTTCAGCCCTTTTAATTCCACTGTCTTTGAATAAGTGCTAATTCAATCATCATATTTATGAATCTGGAATATAACACAATGAAATGTCATCTTATTTACCTGTAGGTCCAAATTTGCCAACACAGATGTGTGACTGATATCAGTACATCCCTGTATGAAATCCATTTCAGACTTTGCATTCTTTTTTAAGGAAAATAAAATATTAAATGAAAACAGGTGAAAGGCACATATGGTAATGTTCGTCTGGCTGGATGGAGCTGTATTATGTGATATGCAGAATTGACAGACAGAACTCATGTCTGGGTCTTAGTCACTCCTTCGCCTTTCATCCTCTTCTGATGTGTACCTTTGCTTCAAGCTGGTGGGCAGAACTGTGTTTCCAGGCTGTGGGTTGTCTGTAGAGTCTCTTATTATCACAAGTGGGTGTTCAGAGAGCAAAGCCAATTGATTTGTCTGCTGGTAATGAGCCATTTCACATAAATGGAGGTAGAGGGGACAGAACAGGGGCAGGTGTTTATGTTTATGTGTGGGTGTGCTAGCGACTGCAGGATTTCACATGGCAGCTTTAAGGTTTCCCTTTTGCTTACATTGCACACGACAAAAATATAATCTTTATAGTGGTGATCGATGAACACTGATGTAACGCGGTCAAAATAAATACATGTGCCAGAGGAGGAAAGCTAAATGAGACAAACAAGAGACAAAATCAAGATGATTAATTTATTTAATTTTATACAGGCTCTATTTGTTAAAGTATAATCAACTGTCTGATGATTGGAACTGGTGCAGTTTACTTATGAATTTAACATGTACGGCAGAGAAATGAAGGCCATGTAAACATTCTGTAAATTGCTCTTTCATGTAATTTTCCACACTGATAAATGATTTAATGCACATCTTCCTTTGTGAGCTGCAAACAGTGTTTATCCCTCCTTCATTAACTGCAGTCATATTTTAATCATGCAACTCAGTATATGAAAGCTGCATATACGGCACAGTGCATACTGCAAAACAGAGCATGCTCTGTTTGTCGCGCATTGCACTTCATAAAACTGTTAATGAACTGCCTTCATTCTCAAAGGTCCAATCAGCACTCAAATAATGCACGTAATATTGCACCACCCCACCTGCTTTAATTATATTTTAATTAGTATTTCAAATTAATTTTTTATTAAGACATCACCATTAGATGTTTATTTGTGCCCTATGAATTCATTTTAATGTCATAACTCCTTCATGTGTAAGCGAGCGTCTAAGCAGAGCTGCTCACTACGTTGATAGTTTGTCAGTTTACTTTGACACTGTAATGCAAAAATGTAGTGATGTAACTTTAATCTGTAAGAAAGCAGGGCTGTAAATATGAACTGTAAAAATCTGCACTAATGACGAACCAAAGACTCTGAAGTGTCCACAGTAGAATAATAGATACATAGGTAAAGAAATACCTTTCCAATTGTTTCAAATGGGAAGTATCTGTTTTACACATTTTACACTACCATGTAAACTTAACCAGAATGTTGAGGTTGCAGATAATAGTCTTTTGTGGTGAACAAAGCAAATGCTTAGACTGAGTCAGAGCCACATAAACCACAGGTTAATCCATCAGCTCTTTTGTTTCAATTTTCCTTAACCCACAAAAACCTAGTGCTACTTTTGTGACTGTTCCCAAATGATTTTTTTCTCAATATTTAACCATTTTTGAGTGATTTATCACCATTTATGGTAATATTATCCTCTGTATTTTGCATTTTTCAATGTAAATCATGTATTTTCCTATATTTAATTCACTGATCATGTAGATGTTCATAAAAACTTGGAGTCAGTTCAAAGGTTGTTATATCAGAAAAAGAAAAAAAATGATCTTTTCAGCAAAGATACCAATAACTGAACATAAACCCAATGTGTCCATCCACTGTCATTGATCCAACTCCATGGGTTTTCTTGGTGAGTCAATGTTGTAGAAGATGACGGTGTTTTCACGTTCACTGTGGAGCCTCTAAACGTCCAAATGGGTCATATCTGATGACCATGAAAAGACAACAAACTGTATTTTACACCAATTATTTAAATGGATTGAAAGAATTAGTGGATCAAGAGGTATTAAACAGTTTAGATCAGTAAATGCCTTTGGTGGCTCACTGGTGGCTGTTTGGGTCTTTATGGGTTGATGTACAATCTGTTTTCAGTAGCTTGGAAAAGTTATTCTTCAGTAAAGTTACCTCATAAGTGACTTTTTTTTACCATTATAACCTAAACTTAAAGTATGTAGTAGGTAGTACTTCATATCCCTTGACCTGATCATTCTGACACAAAGACAAGACACATAATATTGACATTTACAACACTGTGCATGAGGCCACAAACAGAAAATCCTTTTAGAAAGATATGGTGTGCCATTTGATATTTACCCAAGCTGCCTGCAGGAGCTCTAGATTAAAAAAAAAAAAAGCAAAATGCTTTTGGAAGATGCATAATCAGTTTGACACTTCAGGACAGGACCTTCTTCTTCTAACATTTGAATGAAACCCTTAATTAGTGAAATTGACAGTGGAAACTGCATTAATGGATAGTAAACACAAATCGGAACACAGCAGATTCACCATCCTGTGCAAAGTTTTTCACAAATTTTCAGTATCTCTTTCTGCTTTATTCCTTCAGATTGTTGATTCCCATCCTCATCTTGGATCTGAGCGTGACACCGTTGTGACAGCTCCTCTCTCGGTCTGTGAGGAAACGGTTGGCGGCCTGATCTGTTGCTACAACAGAACTATACACAGAGTCTGAAAAGTCATCAACCTGTCTGCTGGTTTCCCTCAACCAAATGTGTGCCAAACCCACACACACACACACACACACACACACAGACACACACACATATGAACATGTCTACATGCAAACACACACAGATACAGGGTAAGGGTTCTTTTATCTTGTTTTGGATGAATCTGACATTTGATGATCATTTAACTTAATACAGATAAAGGATGAGAACTGATGTGATTTTGTGAGTTCAGAGGTGACACCATGTCGATCACTGTCAATCATGACCTGTTCAGTCTTCATTAAATCTGATGCACATGATCAATGCACTCGAACAATCATGTCAGTTCAAGAAGGCGTTCAGGGAAAACCAAAAAACATCCACCTCTGTATCCACTTGTCTAGACGTTTAAGTGTGCCACATCTCCTCAAGAAATATAAAGCCTTGAAATGCGAGGCTGAAAGTGGCAGCTGGTATATGTACACACGTCTCAGCTGCATTTTGAAACGTTTTAAGTTAAATTATTAAATGAAGAGGAAACCTGAAATTCTTATTGATTATTCTTTGTATCATCACATATTTCTCATTATCCTTTGTTAATGTTAAAGTTAAAGCATCATCAAATGTCACTTTGGCTCAAAATAAGACGGTAGATACAGCCTGACAGAGGTTCCACACTCACTAACATATGTTGTCACTATAAACATATTTGGTTTATTTACAGTTGTCCAAAAAACCCCGCTTTTTACTTTTTCTTGTGCTATGTCGAGGGCTTCTTAATGTGCTTTTTTTTTTTTTTTTTTGACAAGAACAGTTTATTTAATTGATAACGAGTGTTATATGAATGGAATCAGATTTTCACATAATTTATACAACCTGTAGAAGTTTAAGCTGTAATAAATCAGCCTCTAGTGGTTACATGTGTAGCTGAAATGACAGTATTTGTTCAGTCTTGACCATCAGGGTGCAGCAGAGGAGTTTCTTATTTTATTCAAGGTTTTAGACTGCAATCTGCATTTTCTTTTACACAGTTGTCTTGTATCTCTGAAGCAAATACACATTCACTTAGGATTCATATTTATTCATCCTCTGTTTTGATGATGCATAAACATGTCCTGTCATGTCCTGTTGCTGATCTTCGCAAATACTACTGACTCTCAGTGGTATTTTAGGGTGTTTAGTGGATTCTCCAATACAGTAGAAGGTGTTTGGAGTAAAATCTTGAATTATTGCCCCACTGTCCCTGTATGCAAATTTATATTGCTTTTTTTCCCTTTAAATAATACAGAAATTTCAATTAGGAGACATGCATTTATTAAACTGGAATCCATATGTGTTTGTGTTGCAGTGGGAATACTGTAAAAAGGTAAACATAGGCTGTAGGTTTCAACAAATATACAGCTGCACAAATAACTGCTACTACATGGAACCATTTCCAACATGCATTTATTCAATATCCATGGCATGAAAGTTGCATAGAAATGGACAAATTAACATAAGGGTTGTCTGCTGTGCATGTAAACAGCTCAATCAAATCATTCTCAAACTCAGTAGAAGGAAAATAATTAGACTGTATGTATGTAAATGGACCCACTGACATGTGCCGGCAGGGTCTGATAACTGTATTGAAAACATTATTTACAGTATATATTTGTCATATATTTAACCACTATACGAGTTCATTTTGAAGCAGTGTGTAGCACAAAGAAAAGGTAAAAACTTTCTTGGCAACTGTTTTTCTATTAAAACTGTATATTATGCTACAGTATTTACTATAATGTACAAGTAGAATGACATGAACTATAGTACATACTGTAGTTTCTTTTCTTCATTTTCATTACAGTTAACACAATTCTAATATAAAGTGACACATTACAATGGTATATAAGATATACAGTATACATACATTATAATGATTAATACTATATAGCCTAGATATCTATATACTCTTTTATAAAGTGCCTCATTTTTGATTGTAGCTGTTTTTACACAGGTAATCTTAAAATGGGTTGTGAAAATGGAAAAATTGTTGTTTCTCTCCTGAGTCTAAATTGTGAATATGATGAACTTTACAGACAAACCTGACACTTATGTTGCGATTGGTAAACCATGATCAATTTGCCTTACTATGTTTGTCAGAAAAAAAAATCAGATTTTATTTTTTTGCGGTGCCTAACACTTAAGCCACAATGTAAGCACTCATTTGTTCTTTTGTTTGGCTTCATCAAGCTGAGGTTTGGCCAAAAAGTGAAGCAAAAAACAGACCATCTCCCTCTCTGGCTTGTCCTCTTTCTCCCTCTGTCTCTCTTTGTCGTTTCACTCCCCAGGAAGTGTCCACTTCAGGTCCTACTGTCCATTTTTTCCACTCGTCTCCGACAAACCAACCCCTTGTTGTTCAGTGTGAAAGCTCACAGCCTGTAGCAGATGGGGCGTCGTCCATCTGAAGGTGTTTGTAAGTGGGCAGAATAAACAATGGAGCAAATAGACAACCCTAATGTGCATAGATTGTTATAGCAGAATTCTAATTATGATAACAATAAGCAATGCACAGTGTCCTGTATGTAAAATAAGCTGTCCACTGAGGAAAGGTGGAAATTAAAATATACGATGAAATCTCAAAATCGACATTAGTCCAGTTCATACAGACTACTCACTGATTTATGTAGCCTAAAAAAACTCAACATGGATTCATTCCTCTGTTTTTCTGGATGTGGATCGAGGCCCCAGAAGGTGTGAAGACTACTTCTTGCTCTAACTCTGTCCTTTTTCTCCCTCTCATCATGGGATTTGGTCTAAACTCTGAGACGGTGCCATTCCTGCTCGCAACCCACTCATTATTTCCTCATTACAGTCATTTGCAACATGTTGCTGCTGTCAAAAAAAAGTTGCCAAAAAACGTAAAGTCTGACAACAATTCAGAGGTCTGCTATGAAGACAATTTGCAAAGAAAATCAGTCCCAGTCATGTGATTTCAAAGAACTCGTTTTCCCATTCAGTAGCCACTGGGCCAAATACTAAGTGATCAAATTTAAACAGCTTCAACATTTTTTGCTTAGCAAACCGTGTTTTTATTAAAAGTCATGTGACTTCTAGTTTATGACTGGTTGCGTACTGTATCCAGATCTGCTGATGGAGTTTGACCCTACTGGAATATCAGTGATGCTGTTTAATGACTGGTGTGCTGGTGGATAAATATTTGCCAGATATCCATGGTGTTGTGATGGCAAACACTTCACTAACTGCACCGACCAAACTCTCACCATCAGAGATCTGACTGTGTGTATACAGGGTACAAATGACGAAGGCTCTCTTGATGTATTTTTGACACTGGTAGCTTTTCCCACATTTAGAATTTTTATCTTTTTACCACAGGGGCTCACTAACCAAATAATTCTTACCCTGTTGCAGAAATTATATGCTTAACTGCACTTGTACGCTGTAACATAAAAGAAAAAAAAAAAAACCCTAATCTGAGTGTTTTTCATTCTAGAGGTAAAACAGTACATTACTCAGTCAACTGCAATGATCACAAACCCAACTCTCAACTTACATACTTTATGAAAGGATACTCAAGTGCCTGGCTGTGATTACTGGTGTTCTGTTCTTTACATTAATTTCTGTCACTTCCAATTATCTCAATGCACAGAGAGAAATACAAACCAGCTCCTGGACAAACAAGTCTTCCACACATTTCTTGAGTATTTCGTTGGAGACGTGCGCAACGCCAGTCCAATTCTGGTGCCAAACTTTTACGAGACCTATCATCACGCATGTTTAGGTCACCTGACACAAAAATAAGTGGCTCGATTCTTCATTTTCTGAACCGGGGCGGTATTTGCCAGGCAATTCCGACTTGCATTTTTTTATTCTGAACAAACAAAATATGTACAATAACCGAGCACAGCCGACTACTGCCATAGTTTGTGCTCAAAACTGAGAACTTTATTGCCAAACTCATGTTCTTACAAATACACAGTAACACTTTTGTAACAACTTGTACACTTGGGTTACTCATTTGTTGAAGTGATCTTTTATAATCTCTTTGTTATTCCTTCAGTGTAACTCTTCTAACTGGGGATTACTGAGATTCTCTGACTGTACCTCATAATCTCAAGTCCAGGCAGACGTAACAGTTGGTCCTAAAGCCCCTTGGAGAGTCTGAGAAGGGTTCAGGTTATTAATGACGTGAAATACCAGAAACGCAGAAATAAAAGCTTTGGATTTGGGCGACTATCACTCAGTGTATTTTTGTCAAAACCACTCTAGCAGCCTGAGGTTCTCTGCTTTCTTACCACCTTCATGACTTGTGCCAGTTTTCTGAAAATGCTTCTCATCTATGAATCATTAGGATTTGAGTCGTGGAACATTTTGGTTGGTGAAAGACTGAGACATATCGTAAATTGCTCATCAGACTCTAACTGTGGGAAATGATACTGTATGTACAATCAGGACGGTGACTATAATTACAATGGAAAGAGAATTGTATGTATTTTAAATCTATTGATAATACTTTGATAATAATGATGTAAAATGTAAAAAGACTGAACAGGAACTATAGGTATGTAAAGTATACTGTGTATAGAGGAGTTTGCTCCGGGGGAGGGATGGGCATGGGGTTCATTCTGTTCATGGAAAATTGTTTAAAATAGAATATTGATGATTCTTGTCTGTGATGTAGACAACGTCAATGTTTTTTGATAAAAGGCAAAATGGTATGAAAAAGGCCAATAGCGGTTGTGTGTTTTTTGACTCTGTGTCTGATTTGTGAGGGGCTGGAGTTGAGTCTAGACTGTCGTAAGCCATCATTGATCTGAGTTTTTTCAGGATAAGCCAGTGGACAGAGGGCACGTGTATTTAATCCTAAGTGACTCCTCTAGTAAAACAGATGGTATATTGGCCATGGTTAAGTTCAGAAGTTAACAATAATAGTGTAACATTTTTCTACATTGTTGATTGGTTAAGTTATTTAAATTACACATCTATAATAAAGGAAAACAGGAAATTGTATTTTTATACCTAATGTACATTATGCATTTGCTTTTACTTGACACACAACACAGAAAAAAGGTATTTAAATGTTCTTAAAATGTGTCAAATGCAAACATTACTATGAAGTAAAATATGGGAGTGCAATTATGTAACATGGAAACCTGTAATTTGTAGGGCCAGTCAGTGAATAGTGATATTTCAGAACCAGATAGAGGTACGTTGTAATCATGCAAAGTGAAAATTGCAACTTTTCCATTGTTTTTTCATATTTGTTTAAAGCAGCAGATTGGATGCTTGAAAATAATTCATTTCAGAATGATCCACCAATTTCCTTTAACTATACAACTAGACTCAAATTACAATCACAAATCACATTGTGCACAATAACTGAATATCCCTTTTTAACCAAATTCTGCAGTCCCATTAATAAATTCCAGTGCTGACTTAACTTAAGTTTGGACGCATGAAACTTCAGGACTTCATGGGTCATGGATTCAATAATAAACAATTACAGCAGATGTGGAAACGACAGGAGAGACTTCAATCAATTAGTTATTTTGACCTTTGACAGCCCTTTGCTGTAGGTCACAGGTTTAGAGGCTGTGAATTCAATATGTTTTGCAGTGAAGTCCATGTGTGGGATTAGTCAAAGGATTATTGTTTTATACAGAACAAGAGGTTGTTGAAATTAAGTGAGATGGATTGTTGTAATTTTTCTAAATAGACCAAGTGTCTAAATGTTTTGTTTTCCTTTTAGTTTAACTATAGGAGGATGCAATTGGATTACATTAGAATCATGTCATTGTTTTTTATACAGTTAAGCAAAGTATACAGCCTCTTTAGAAATGTGTAAAAGAAACTTGATAGAAAATTGCACAACATGTCTTTGTTATACGGTGACTAACAATAGACACGGCATGAGAAGAAGCAGACAATGAGGTCAAGTTGAAAACGCAGGACACTGAGCACAGACATGCTTCAGTTCAGAATGCAGGTTAACTGATGAGATGAAGAAGTGATACACAAAGGGAGTGTATTGAGTAGAGAAGTCCTAATAGTTAAGGAACACCATGTTCTGAGATAGTCACAGACACTGGATTTTTGGGTAATTTATAATTCACTTATTATATGAGTGAACTTGAGTCTGTGTTTATGATTTGTGACAGACTGATGCAGAGGTAAAATGATCCCAGTATATTGTTTTTCTTGGATTTCTTACATTTTTCCATTTCGTTTGAACATGAAAGGAAGAAAGAACGAATGAACATAGGTCAAATAAAAGCTAAAAACAAACAAGATTATTCACATCACATATATATGTAAGTCATTCAAATAAAAGCCTGTGTTCAAAAAGGAGTAAACTCATATATATACTTTCTTTTTAGACTTAACAATAAATGATCACAAATGTTCAAATAATCCAAGCAAATTGCATCTGACGACAAATGAAATCACCACATATCAAACGCTTTAGTGGATGTGTTTAAAGGACCTTCTACATTTAATCAGTCTCTCACGTTTTCACATTTGGCAGTTGTCATGTAGTGATATTTAGATTATCCTACTGACTCAAATAGGTTTCTCTCTTGTTAATTTATTACTTTATACATGATTTGAACCTTTTTTAAAGTCAACCGAATCTTTACATTTTAATGCATTTAGTTTAATGATGAGAGGATTTATTGTTCTGTGTAAGTGGTTATATTTATAATTCTTATGAAGCTTGATTTAGAAGACACTTGACTTTATACAGCTTTTCAATTCATTTTAATATTTTGGCCCAAATACAATTTATTTGAGTATTTATTTGTTATGTACTATATGTCAAACAACTTTACATTCAGGCATTATTTTGAAATCATCAAATATGAGTTTCTTGCAGTATGGTGGATGATTTACAAATATCATACATTTTGAATGAAAATGGTGCTTTATTTGCATCAATCCAAATCTTCATCATATCTAATTCATTTTCCAGTGCATCCAAGAGTTGTTCCATGTTGTCCCTACAGCAAAGTTATATAATCTGAAAAAAGAATGGTTTTCAGACATTTTGGCACTTCAAATATGTTATTAATAGTATCTATTATAGTATCTATCTATCAAAAAAAAACAAAAAACAAAAAAAAAACAAAACTTGAATTTCCCGTCGGGATTAATAAAGTATCTATCTATCTATCTATCTATCTATCTATCTATCTATC
>JAPQRP010000008.1:5751116-5762406 GCA_037367295.1 Apogon hyalosoma
ATCTATATATCTATCTATCTATCTATCTATCTATCTATCTATCTATCTATCTATCTATCTATCTATCTATCTATCTAATATACAACGTGAACAACAATATTCACTGACTGATATGTCACTTTGACTGAAAATGTCATATTTGTATGTGCTACGCTGTAAATAGCTTGTTAACCAGGAGATTGCTGTCCTTCAGATACCATATATTGGCAATTTTTGCTTGATAAACTGTCATTTATTTATTTGTTTGTTTATTTATTGACACACAAATACTCTGTAACTACATGCTATTTATTTATTTATTTATTTATTTATGATACCATATATTTGGCCATTTTTGCATGATAAACTGTCATTTATTTATTTGTTTATTTATTTATTGACCCACAAATACTCTGTAACTACATACTATTTATTTATGTATATATTTATTTGTTTGTTTGTTTATGATACCATATATTGGCCATTTTTGCATGATAAACTGTCATTTATTATTTATTTGTTTATTTGTTTATTGACCCACAAATACTCTGTAACTACATGCTATTTATTTATCTATCTATGTATTTATTTATTTATGATACCATATATTGGCCATTTTTGCATGATAAACTGTCATTTATTTGTTAGGTTATTTATTTATTGACCCACAAATACTCTGTAACTGCATGCTATTTATTTATTTATTTATTCATTCATTCTTTCTGCCACAGTTTTTATAGCAGCAAATTAAGTTTTCCTATATAATACATAGACTGTTATACTATGAATTCATGTGCTGCTTTTATCTAGGATATTTTTTTTTTCCAGATTGTTTGAGAGCTGTGGAAGCAAGGAAACCGACTGTCTACAATTTGAGGGTACGTTTTATTTTGTTCTCTTTGTTTTTGTTTTCACATTAGCTGTGACAGTATATTGGTCTGTTGGGCCTTGTTACACGAGTCAGATTTTTCTTCACCTTCGTTTATGTTGTAACTGTAGGCATGTTCCGTTCCAGTCTGGAGCCCTTCTTTCGGATGACCAGCAGGTGGTGCTGTGTCATTGAGTTTCGAACACACGTGAACCGGAAGCTTTAGTTCACTCAAAGATCCTCAATTGCGAGACCCTGTTATTCACAGGCTACGATTATGTCTCGTAAATAGTCACATCTGTGTTAAGTTTGATCATATTAGCTTGCGCATAACGTATCGTATATACGATAAAACAGTGCACAATCAGAAAATGACTAAAATAATGATTTATACTTAAAGTCTTCGTCGAGGGATGCAATAAGTATGTAATAAGAATAGTTTTGTGCGTTTTTCGTTTCTTCATAAACCTAGGTGAGTTTTCTGCTGTATATATTACAGAGTATATATTATAGCTGTCTGAAATAAAGAACTTAACACAAGTGGGAGAACAATTATTTGGATCGGTTTCAATAATACGTAGTGTTTAGGTTCCTGGAATGTGAGCAGAGTGGGAGGTTTTCGTCCTCCGTGTCTCCTCCTGCTGAGTACATTATCACACAGTTGACCGATCCATTCATTCAATACAGTGGTTAGAAGATGTTGAGGTTGTGATCACATTTAGATAAGCTTCGGATATTTAGTCCAGCGGTGTAAGTTAGCATGCGGTCATCTGCGAAGGACGTTAGTGTAAGTCTGTGTGTGTCAACCTTAGTGATTGATAAGCAGACTCTAAGGTTAACCTCAACACTGTGGTGTCCTGACTTCAGATCAGCGTCGTCCTGTAAGGTTCGAAAAGCTTCTGTGACTACTTCAGAATATTTGTTTTAACCTGTTAAGTTGTGTGTTTCTTTTTTTTCTTTTTTTTTTCTTTTTTTTTTACGTTTAACATCCAATTTCCAGCTGGGACTCTGCTAACTTAGCTACAGGATGTGAATGAATAGCTAATGCTAACCAAAACACATTATTAATAATATACCCCTTTCACCCTTTAACGCACGTCCTATTGTTTTGAGTACAACCAAATCATGTTTATCCTTCAAACTAAAAAGATGTTACGCTCATATGGAGATAAACTACAGTATTTGTCGCCCTCTTGGGGTAAACACCAGCCTTATAGTAACTAAAGTGCGACGTTTCATCAGCAGTGTTAAATTCTACTGTTACTAAACTGTTGATAATAAACATTTCACAGCTGCACAAACTACTGACTATGACGTGTTAATACAGTGATCAGAATATCAGAATAATATCAGGTAAAGTCGGAGTCAGATTCCTTGTTTGTTGACATAAACCTGGTTAATAGAGCTGGTTCTAATTTGTATGTTCTGTGTTTGGAAGTACAGTATGATTGACTCTGTTTTTCCTTTTTAATGTCTCAGAAACTGTAAGCAGTGGGTGGAAGAGAAATCTCCTCTGCACTTGGTGGACACTATGGCTCCACACCCAGTAATCCAGGCTGTTATTGACCTTTCTGCAGGAGCCATAGGTGATTACTACACTCTGATTCCCAAGTTAATTTGTAAACAGTGTTTTAGTAGTTAGAGGCCTACTGAATGTCTAAAATTGGATTTGATCAGATTAGTGTGACTCGTGGTGAGCTTTATCGGATGTGGCTGGATATTTTGATGACTCCTCCTTTTTTCTGCCTCATTTCTCTCTGTGTTTTCATTGACTGTTTATACTGCTCAGTGGAGTGAAATCCATTGCCACGCTCTCTGATTCTTATCTCCCTCCAGAGTCGATATGTTGTGTCTAACCTTTGATTTTCCTGTTGTCTGAATTACAGCTGTTCTGCAACTATTTCTGCGCAGCACATCTGTGTATGGATTGGTTCAGTTGTTGACATATTTCTTGCTGTTTCTCTCCAAGGGGGAGCGGCATGTGTCTTCAGTGGACAGCCTCTGGACACTGCGAAGGTCAAAATGCAGACCTTTCCTACTCTCTATCGGGGCTTTATCCACTGTGTTATGTCCACCTATAGACAAGTGGGTGTGCGGGGCCTTTACCAGGGCACGACACCTGCGCTCATGGCCAACATTGCAGAGAACTCAGTGCTGTTCATGAGCTACGGCTTCTGCCAACAGGTCATCCGTGTTGTGGCCGGGTTGCACAGTAATGCTATCCTCAGGTAAAGAAATGGCAAATAAGCAAAGCTGACATAACTTTAAGAGTGTGTTGAAGGCATCTGACTGTTTTGTTGATCTGTTACACTTTGATAGTGATATGCAGAGAGCCTGTGCTGGCTCAGTGGCATCCATCTTCTCCTCGCTGGTTCTCTGCCCGACTGAACTCGTCAAGTGTCGGTTACAAGCCATGTATGAGATGCAGGCTTCAGGCAAGATCTCCCACAGCCAGAAGTAAATAGATTGTTTAAAAAAAGTTATGCATTTTTTTGTTTTTGTTTTCATGCAGTATGACAAATTAAAGTGGTGAGCATACAGTGAACACAACAGGGTGAACATACACATCACAGACCTTTCTGCCAACTTTATTTGGAGCCTAAATGACTTTCTACTAGACTTCTTTTCTTTTGAGTATAACGTAGACAAACTGAAAATAAAAATCTTGGTTCACATATTCATAGCGATGTGAAGAAAGGGAAGGAAAACATAAGGAGAAAAGAGAAAATGGATTTAGAATAAATTAATGAATCATTTAAACAATAGATTGTGCAAACAGGCAGGCTTCCATTTTACTCATTAGCTTAAAGCATCAAGTGTAGGAAATGGTTTGAATTCCTGTCTTTTACATTGTCATTTGGAATATAGGTTTCTTTGGTTTTCTTTCTTTTTTTCCCCCACCCCCTGAAGGGGAGGCAAGGGGTATTGTTTTTGGTTCGTTTGTTTGTTTCTTTGTTTGTTAACACTTTATTGGCGAAACTATTGGTTGAATTCATACCAGATTGGGTTTGTAGACTGCCAATGACCCAGAATAGAGTTCATTACATTTTGGGGAAAGTAGGTCAAAATTCAAATATTTGGTGAATTTTTGAAATCTTTTTTTTCCTCCCATTTACTTATAATGAGCAAAATTTCAAATGTCTTTAAAAACATTAATTTTGTTTCAATTTACTCGGCACATATAGAGAGGCAGTTTATCTGCTGACATCAGCACATGCATAGACATGATGACATCATCTGGATCGATGCCAAAATAAGCTACAATATGTGCAAGGGGCGGGGTTTGTTGTGCCTGTCGCCACTTGTTCTTTATTTATTGTCTAAATGGCTTTCCCCCAATCTGCAAGATTTACATTCTGCAATAGATAACAAAAATTAAAACTTACACTTCACATTTTGGTTTACACATGAGTAAATGTTTGTGATTAGAGAAGACAAAAGGATTTCTTTCATTTATATTTATAATAACTACTGAAGTATTACTGACAAAATACTGAGTTTACGTTATCCAATGATTAAGCTGCTACAGGTTAAATAACATTATAGCCAAATAGCATGACTTTATCTTTACATGTTATGTTCTCTATTGGTTGTTGATTTCATAATAAAGATGTTGTTACATGTAGTGCGTATATGCTTATCAAATGCTTGTCAAGAAGATGTGCCACAGTTTATAACTGCAAATACATAATGCAAGATCATATAATACAAGGGAAACAGTTTTCAGGAGTCTAAGATAGTGTGATCTATGAAAGTGTTACTCTTTAGTGTTTAATAAACTGTAGGTCAGTTCATGCCACTTATATTTAGACAGGAGTCATAGTGATGAGAAACTGACACTGTGCTCTTCTCTTTTTGTGTTTTTGGACTTATTTGCCACATGTATCTTGTGTACACTGATAAAGACCTTCCCTTTGCTCTGCTTTTAGTTCAGTGTGGTCAGTGGTGAAGACCATCATGAGGAACGAGGGACCGGTTGGCTTCTTTCAGGGTCTGACCACTACTATTGCCAGAGAGGTCCCTGGTTACTTCTGCTTCTTCGGAGGCTACGAGCTCAGCCGCACCACCTTTGCAGACTACATGCAATGTGACAAAGAAGACATAGGTAACTGGTAAATTACTCCACAGTAGAAAGCAGAAATTATTTCCTTGTTGCTTTCCGGAAAGTCACTCTCATTAGTAGCAGAAATTTTGGCAGTTGAAGATTAGGCCCCCGTATATAGTGACCACACACAAAAATGTATCCACTTGTAGATATTTCTCAGTCCCATTTTACATGCATGATTTCTTGTCTGTACTTTAGGTGTGGCTCCTATCGTCTTCAGTGGGGGTTTTGGGGGGGCGTGTCTCTGGCTAGTGGTCTACCCAATGGATTGTGTGAAATCCAGGATCCAGGTCATGTCTATGACGGGCAAACAGGCAGGGTTTTTCAAAACATTCATGACCATCGCACGTACTGAAGGTAAGGAACAATGATGTCTTAGATGTTTATGTAAAAGCATCTTGAATGGAGACTGATGTGGTTTTCTGTCATTCATGTAGGTGTTCAGAATGCAAACCTTCTGTCTTTCTTTGTTGTGTTTAGGTGTGAGGGCACTTTACTCTGGTCTCACCCCCACAATGGTCCGCACCTTTCCTGCTAACGGTGCGCTGTTCCTGGGCTATGAGGCCAGCCGGAAGCTCATGATGAAACAGTTTGAGGACTAAACGGGCCTGTTTGCAAAAGGAATTTGAAAAGAAATGTGAATTGAAAGAGTTATAGCCATATAACAACATCAAAACCCTGGTTTTTATCTGTGAGATGGGGTTCTTATCAAATTAACTGACACTGCCACACTCCACTTCTCTTAGACTTAAACATCATGTTTAAACTATAAATCTGATTATTAATTTATTGTTTGCTTTTAACCCTTTTTCCTCTGAAATCTTACTGGCAACATGAAGTATTAGAATATTTGTCTAATATTGAACAGTACTTACCTGCCTTTTTGGATGAAAAGGTGTCAAACCCCCCCCAAAAAAAAAAACCAAACAAACAAACACTCCAGTTAAAATACTCCACACACTTCAGTTCATTATTTATGTCTACCTCAACAGAGTTGTATTCGCACAAAAAATGTTTTTCACTCCAGATTCTCCACCTGCTTGGTTTGCTGGTTCATACGACAGAGAACCAGTCTGTCAGTTTGTGCTAAAAACATAAGAATCTTTGCATGTGTGACAGAGTTTATTTCTATTGCCTTAAATGCATTGGTTTAAGTATGCATTTCAGTTTTGCATACTTTATATGTACTGTCCAGCTCCACATTTAAATTTTAATACATTTAAACTCAGAAAATTCCTCTGACGCAACAGAAAGTTTTTTTTATCACCAGTATTGACTTAAAGCCTGTTGTTTTGTAGTTTACTGTCCAAACACTAACCAGTGGATGTTCCTGTTTTTATGCCAAGCTGACATTGACACTGTCATAACTATTTTAATTTTATTATGTGATGCTCCTCTGTTCTTCAGCTTAATTTTTTAGACTAGATGCATCTGGAACCAGTATTTGCCTTTTCAACCACAAAACTCTGCCTTTTTGTTGTTTCTTTATACTGAAGTACAGCACAATTAAGAGAAAAGTAACTGCCTCATTGAATGTGCTGTTTGCACACTGCATTCCATCTGCAGGTTTTTTCTAATGTGTAGAAGATGGTGATGCAAGATTCTCAGTCTTATCCTTTTCATTGAAAAATGTAGATATTTTATTCAAGAGATGCTTACAAGTTTGTGATTATACCAATCATTTGTATAGGTGTCAATCCTGTTAAAACTGAACAATACTGGAACAACATAATCTACATTAAAAACATTACTGAAGAAAAATAACATGTCCTGAATTTTATTTATTGTTTGCAGTTAACCAAGAATTAATTGGAAAAAGAAATTAGAAAAACAAAAGAACAGTAAAATTGGAAAAGCAATACTTTTTACTTTAAATTAAACGCACCATATTATTTGTATGAATTATTTCTTACTTTTGTGTTAATTAATAAAATACAGGAAGAAGCAGTATAAACTTTAATAAACTTATAAAAAAAAGATATCAGTAGGTGACAACAGCAATGTCAAAGTAGATATTTTCATGCAGATACGTTGAAAAACTTTACTCCCAGCCTTTCAATAGGGGGCGCCATCTAACTCATCCCTGATTTCCGAGTGCAGATGATGACGCTCACAGCGGCTGTAAAGACACCAAAAAACCACAGAGGGGAGCTGAAGTTAAGATTCTGTCAAATGGCAAAATGTGTCTAGCCTGGATGTAAAAGTGCCAGCAGCATGTGACTGTTTTATATCTCCTGTGTGGTATCAGAGTCCACTCACCCCTTTGTTAGTGCAGGTTCCACACAAGCAGCCAAAGAGGCCGTTGATCATCTGAGTGGCACAGAGCACCAGCTCCAGACAGCTGGCAGCCAGCAGAGTACTGAACAGTCCGATGTTGAACTGCACCACATCCTTAGGCTCGGTGCATCTTCCCCACCTCGCACTGTCAGTCAGGTAACTGGGGTCACTGTGCAAAAGAGGACACTCATAAATAACTTGACCTGCATCGTGTTCTGAAACGTCATCAGGATGTTACCGTGTGTCACCTGTCTTTAAAAGGTGTCGTCCAGATCAGCAATACTTTGCAAAGAGGCCCGTTCTGCAAACCAAGTATTGCCACAGCAAAACTATAAAGGGCACCGGCTACTCCCACTGCAGCGAATGCAATAGACAAGAACATCTGCAAAAACGATATAACATCCACAGATGAGAGAAGTTAATATAGACAGTTTAGTCTCTGGATTCCAACGTACACTCCCCTGCTCTGCCCTGTCTTTTTTCTGACTGTGCAACTGATGAATGGGCTATTTATGAGTTTAATGAAGAACAGGCTTTCAGCTGTCCACTGACATGCATTTCATCCCTTACATTCCTTAAATTTATTCTATGTTTGGTTGTCACAGCAACAAGATATACTTATGGCAAATCCAGACATGCTTGGCTGACATTGTTTAGAAGCAGTACGTTAACATTTTTAAAGAAAATAACATGCATTCAGGACAATAATGCAGCATTATGCTCCCAAATTGCATCTAATTTAATTCATTTTAGATGACAAACAGGAAGAAAACTCCAAGGCACTCTCTTTAAGCATTAAAATGCCTTTATTCTCATGGTACAGTCATATATAGACCTTAAAAATGACTGCCATGAGAATAAAAGTATTTTAATGCTTAAAGAGAGTGCCTTGGAGTTTTCTTCCTGTTTGTCATCTACTTTATGAATCCCTTTATCCAAAGAGCACCTCGAACAAACTGTTTTTTGGGTCCTAGAAACATTCCTTCCCATGATTTTTGAATTCATTTTAGGTTGAATGTCAGTTTGGACTAAATAACTGAATGAACATCATAACAACAGAGGTTTATCTTAATGTGGATTCCAGAGAAAGTCCAGAAATATGAGACTCACAGTTATCCCACCATTGCATATTTGTCAGCACAAACAAGACTTGGTTATAGTGACTGTAAAAACTATGACTTCAGCCAACTGGTTAGTCTTTAACTGGAATCTATGCTGTTCAAACTGACTCACCCCACAGCGATTTCCACAGCACCCCTCCTTCCCGGTCAAGTGGATGTAAAGTGCTGGGAGCAACACCTACAGCAAAAAGAGGAGTTATCAGTCATCATTAAAAGTTTTATTCTTTTACCTCACTAAAGAAAGAGCATGCAGTAAAATATGGAGCATCTAAGGACACAAGGTTAATTTTATTAATCATTTCCAACACACTGAGCCATTGTTTGCAGTCAGACACAATTTTAAGACCTGAAACAGAAGATTTCTTAGCAGTTTTTTTTACTTAGCTTTGCAAGATCACTTACATAAATACACAAAAAAAACTTAAAACTTACCATTACACCTCCTCCTATGAGTCCTCCCATGTATTTCACCTCTTCAGTAATATGTCCATCCTTGGCATATTTGACATCCCCACCAGGAAAGAACAACACTATGTTACAGATGATAGACAGAACCGCTAATGGGTACAAAGTAACAGCAATGCAACGGGAACATTTTCCAGTACACATGTTGTCAGCGATGAAAACTCTCTTTCTATTACTGTTTTTCAGTAACTGTCATCTAAGAGACTTCCTGTTTGCAAGGAGAATATCCTGTCGAAACTAACCAGAAGAGAGAAATGTATTTGCATTTGCAGCTGAAACTACACTGAGTGATGTAGGGGTGTGGGAGGCGTAATGACAAGCAGATAACATGGGCAAACATGGTCTGGGATTGGCCACAGAAATAAATGTGACTCATGCCATGGTATCTATGAGAGACAAAGGCGGCTTGTTCCTTAGATTTGGATCATGTGTAGATGCATAATGCTTGAAAGAATTTAGGGATGTTCACATCAGTATGAAACAGGACACTTTGGTGTAGTTACATGAGTAGATCTTCAAAAATACTCATGTAGATGTAATGTCTTAACTGAAAACTAAACTAAACTATGCTGCTATTACAAGGTTTGCTCCAAGTAACTCGTTATAACACAACCTCTTATGTACAGTAGCCTATTCAAATGATGTATTGACATTGCAGCTCCAGATTTGCAGCATGACTGAACTTTGGACCTGTGGCAGCGCTCTAAGTGGAGCAAGAACAATGTGTCATTGACATTTACTGCAAAATATTGACAAATGAGCTCATGAAATGACAGGATTTGCAACATTTGTAGTTTCCCAAACAAGATTTTGATTATAATAATGTTAGTAAATTATAGCTAAATGATAAACATCCTTCCTTTTCTTTTTGTATAATAGCAATATAAGGCCAGTGTGCATGTTTTCATGTGAAAGGGAGCGTCTTCTTGTTTCTGTGTTTATCATGTGGCAAAAGCAAAAGCTAAACAATATCACTGTAAGCATGGCTCAAACACAACTTTAACCATAAAAGGGGTTTGCCGGAAACCTGGTGGATGTTTGAAGCTCCAAACAAAGAATTACAGATCAAGACTAGAAGTGGATTTGGAGAGTATCAACCACAAAACCTCATTTATGTTTTCAACTCACATTCATTCAAACCTTTTTTTTTTTTTTTAAAGACAGAGACATTTATAGACAAAACATAGTAAATTAAGAGTGTACACACAGGCGTAAAGCCAGTTCTCAGAAGTAGTGAGCTAGTTGATGTGTTTGTTTATTGTTGTGGGACTTGAAGCGGAAGTCAATCAGTTGACATGTTGCCATGGTAACTGGTACAATTGTTGCAGTATATTAAACCCTATCTCATCTGCAGTGTTGTTGTTCTCAACGCTAATCATCTAACTCATCAGCTAGTTGCTGATTGTCTAAGGGTGACTTTAAGAATTTTTACTGCCAGAAATGATCTTTTACAATGACCTGTCAATTTATTGTGCCTAAACAGGATATGCTGTACCTTGGAAGATGACAACGCTAACAGACAGTTCCTCTTCTTTGTAATGTTTCTTTATTTTTACCAAGTAAGTCGAATATTAATCTGAAGAATTCCACTCTCTTTTATAGATCTGCTTCAGAATTTAAGGAGTTTGTTGCTCTTCCACACATTTCATGAACATCAGGGTAGTTGATTTTTCCTCCCCACAGACAGACAAACAGAAGTATTAAAACATAAAATGAATTACAAGGACTCACTAAGAACACATGTACTCATTCAGGGGAAAACTTGGAATTCAGTGTAACTCATGAATCAGTGTGACAAATATCCTGAGTTTCCATAGAATAGACTGACCATGTCTTATCATTGAAGTCAGTTATTTTCTCACCACAGAGGAGTAACTACCACAATAGACTGAACCGTATCCACTTTTTTCATGAACTTTTTTTTACTCATAGATAAATCAATCACATTCAGAAAATACTTCAATTTAAGAACAATGTGATGGCAGTGCATACATTAACAGAAAATATCCTACTGTCATGGTTCTCGAATGGTATGTGGCAACCATTAAATGAGATATCTGTTCTTCGCGGTTTAGATGTTAGTATCTGTGATAGTAACATAATAATCAGACAGTTAAAATAATGAACAGTTAAAAACCCACTACAGTCATGGCACTAAATCTGACCTAAAAAGGACCTGACGTCTGAAATGGGCCAAATAAGTGAGGTCTATGCCACTGTTTTTAGTCATTATGGTTGTATTAGAAAGTTAACAGTGTGAAAGTTAACAGTGTGAGAATGATGACAGATACACTTCTCAAACCAATTTATTGATTGATTTTATTGTGGTAGTTATATGAAACAAGTATAATTATAAAGGACAATTGGAATATACCGTGAAAAAAAAAAAAAAAAGAAAGAAGAAAGAAAGAAAGAAAGAAAGAAAGAAAGAAAGAAATAAAGAAAGAAAGAAAGAAAGAAATAAAACAGTTTCCA
>JAPQRP010000008.1:5769418-5782562 GCA_037367295.1 Apogon hyalosoma
GTACAAAAGTGAATTCAGTTACAAATGTCCTGAGTAACAGCTCACCATCCTTGGATTTATGCTCCTCAGGTACGTCTGCAATGAAACATTCGAAAAAGGGATTGTGCCAAAAACTATCACGCTCCAAATCTAGATGAAAAACATGAGAGATCCTATAAACACACACACACACACACACACACACACATATATGTATTAAAAACCCTATTCATTTTATAATGCGAAATGAAAATATTCTACATCATGTAAAAATTATCACTGGGTTTGTGTGATTTTTCAGAACATCTGCATTTTTAAGAGTTATTAGTGGAAGCAGTTGCACTTTCAGTTCCCCAACTGTGTCTTTGCTGAACTTCATCATTTCATTAAGTGTACACACTGGTCAGATGGTGACTGACTGTAGAAAGCGTTGTTTTCCAATGTTACAAAACCTCCTTTAACCCATTAAGACCTAGTGCTACTTTTATGGCAGTTCCCAATCAAAATTTTCTCTCCATTTAACCTTTCTTAAATGATTTATCACCATTTATCATGATTATCCTCTGTTTTGCATTTTTTTTCAGTGAAAATCAGGTATTTTCCGATATTCAATTACTGATCATGTACTTTAATCATCATACTGAGATTACATTTGGGGGTTATTATACCAAAGAGTGAAAACTGAAGAAAAAGTGACTTTTTCAGTAAAATATACCATTAACTGAACATAAACTGTCACCATCCACTGTCATTGATCCGACTCCATGGGTTTTACTGGTGAATCAATATTGTAGAAAATGACGGTGTTTCCACGTTCACTACGGAGCCTCTGAACGTCCCAATGGGTCATATCTGATAACCATGAAAAAAATGACAAACTGTAATTTACTCCAATTATTTACATGTATTGATAAGATTAGTGGCTCTGTGGTTATTAAACATTTTAGATCAGTAGATGCTTTTGGTCACTGGTGTATATTTGGGTCTTTATGGGCTAAGAGCATCTCTATCCAATGCCTAAAATCTGCATCCGTGTGTGTCAGGAAAAAGATGAAACAAATTGTGACACATTTTTGTCTCATTCAACTCAGATCACACAGAAAAAGGAAACAACATTGTACTGTTTTCCAGTAACAAGTCATTTATTTGCTCTATATTTCAACTGCACAGTAACACTGGCTCCAGAACAACAGGTAACATTCTGTGATATCTGCTTCTTCTAACATTCACTCCAACTGTTCAGCAACTGGGGCTGCTTTCAGGTTTCTGATACAGAAGTCATCAAAAAACAAAACAAACAAACAAACAAAAAAAAAAACCCATCTGAGCAACCCCATCATCCTCCAAAAAAACACAAAAACCATCCAATGTTTGCATGTGTTTGACATCTATTTGTAGTCCAAATTCTAAAAACTACCCATTGACTATTTAGTCTGCATTCACTGTTGACATATGTACATTTCAGTTTTAAAATAGAATGGCTTCAGTCAGATGCAGTTGTTGCATTAGTAACTGTTGTCCAAGTGTCTTTGTTTAAATAGCTGGCAAAGTTCTAGTTTATAATTTGGTTCCAACTGCATTTGCATCAGACATTTACCTGCCTGAGCTTCCAAAAATGATTAAACAAATGGCTACGCAAATGGCACAAAATTTGGCACAAACTAGTCTTTTTCTTTAATACTTTAACACATAAAATCAAGTTAATGTTTTAAGACAACTTCACTTTGCATACTTTGTCCATGTATTTGGGGAAGGCTTTGACAAACTGTTTAATTCACCTGATTATGATCATTTGTCCTCGTATGAAATACTAATGCTGACCTCACGAATCATGAAAACATTTAAATGACATAATAATAAACCATTCACAGTAACTTCAGCAACATTTCATTAAAAGCATCAAAAGAGTAAGAAATGCAAAATTTACAAAGGGGTATTTTCTATAAATAAGACCAAAGTTAAGATTTCATTGTCAAAATATAAAATAAACTCAAACAGCTTCTTTCTCCTGTGAAGTAGACAATTATCCACCCTTACAGCTGAAGTACATTGATGAGATGTTGTCAGACTGAAAGCTGTCGTTTCCAGCCTGTGTAGAGAATTGTGCACTTCATGAAGAAAACACCAAATGTGATTTTACAGTTATTACACCCTGGTTTCTCCTCTGTTTACAGAACCTCCTTTGGTCAGTTAAGAGGTTTTTCTTTTCAGTGATTATGTAGAATACAATGAATAATGAAGCATGCGGTCTCTGGGTATTAGGCGTGTAAGTGCTGTGTGAACTTTCTATTTATTGATTGGGTTTGCTGTTAAAATTGTAGGTTTATGTAGCTTTCCCTCTTCAACCTACAAAGAAATAAATTATTCTTCATGTAGATACAATATATTGTAATTATTAATATATACTGGCACTTTGTCTTCAAAATAAAAGGCCAGAATAATGGCCTTCACACTAAATCCAGTGTAAACACACATTAAAATGACAACATGCTTACATTTTACCCTCATATCAAAGCAGATCAAATGTCTTTACAAATATTTGTAAAGATTAGAAATGATCTTCTTTGTTTAATACACCATAATAATGTAAAAAGCAAAGGTTGTTTAAGCTTTCTTTGCACACACACAACCCAAACTATAATAGAATTTTATCCTGTTTCAGCACAATTTAGAGAAAAGGATATGGACAGTTTTGTCTTTCTCCAAAAACTACGATTGATCAGATATACACTCCTGAACCACAGCCCCTAAAAACTTTAATTTTCACTTTACCAACTTCTGTTACCATGAAGGTATAATTGTGATAGACAGTATCCTCAGAAATTACATCCCTGTTACCTTTTGTCTTGACTCGTTTTTTTGGGAAATGTGAGCAGACAGTATGAGTTTAAACCCATTTGTACATGACTAGTACAACCTGTGGAACTCTGGTAATTTGTAATAATCGCAGGGGTCGTCTATGATTTTAATTCCACTTGAACAGGCCATGTCTGTAAATTGTAAAGTAAAAACTCCCCAGGAAATGACCTAGTATTAGTCATGTGCGATTCAGCAACATTTTTGTTTCCTTCGACAATTGATTTGGCTTATTTCCTGTTTTAAGACCATGAAGAGTGGGCTGGTGATGATAAATTGGAGTTTTAATTGTTTCTGGAGAAAATTCTGGAGGTTCATGTCACAATATAAAGTAGATGTCAGATTGTGCCACTATGTTAGAGTCCTGTGCAGAACATCCATCTCCCAGTAGAAGTGCTTCTGTATACTCATATCCTTTAACCCTTTTAATTATTAGACTGGCAATTTTGTTCTCATTCTCTCTTGTTTCCACCTGGATATGCACAACCCACAAAAAAAAAAAAAAAATCAGAAATGACCAATAGACGTACATGGTATTTTCACTGGAAGTTAACTCAACTAATTTAATTAAAGTCCATATATGACTTCCTGTCAGTGCTCAATAGTAACTATACTGATATCTTTAACCATTTCCATGTTAAAAACCATCAAAATAAGGCCCATTATAAGTAAAGGCAAATTTTTATATTTCAAAAATTTGTAAAGATTCCAAAATCTAAATGTGTCTGTGAATAAACTTTGGAGACATTGTCCCAAGGAAGCTACATATAAAATTTGAAAGGAATCCGACCAGATGTTTGAAGAAACTGCTAACAAAGATGAAGACGATGCAGGACATGGTGCCTTCACAATAGCTCATGGGCTATCGACTGTTGAGCTAAAAATGGGTATTCAGTCTAAGAGCAAACTTAAATCCTTCAGAAAAGCAACATCTCAAAAGATGATGATATGAATGACATGGAGGACAGCGTTGGTCTGGAACAGCTACCTGAAAGTACTGAACCTGCCCCTGACATCACAGCAATTTACTCACACGGGGACAAGAAAGTCCCAGTGTGAATACATCACATGACACACATATATGAGGGGTTAATTTCCAAATCACTGAAAGCCCACTGGTTATATTAGTCCTCTTCAATGTAACTGCTGCCACCATCACCAGCTGCTACCGTGGAGCTTAAAGCCGCTTCCGCTTTATTACATCTGACATTTTCTGTGTCACTGCTTTGACACAATTAGGTAACTAAAGCTAACGCTGCATGACACATTTGATGCTTTCTTCAAATGTTACACATTTCACATTTTATGGAATGGCATAAAATGTCAAGGTTTAGGAGTGATGCATCTGTTCTGTACATTTGTTACAATCATTTAATCCTACACGAGCTATAACTCTTTTTACTGTTCTTTAGATTTGCTAAATACATTCGAGACATTCTCAGACTCTTCAGTTCTGATATGTTTCTGACTAAAACGTTTTTCTATTGGAGTGTGAAATCTCTGCCTTGAGGAAAGTAGAACGTTATTCTGGTTATTCTTTGGCTTCATGAATGTACTCATTAAACGAAGCCTCATTAACCTTATACGCTCACAGCTTAATGAGTTACCCATTTCCCCGTCTCATAATCCCAAGTGCTATCTGAACTGCTGGTAAAACTTGCGTAGTTCATCCCAGAAGAACAGTGATAGAATGGTGTGAGGGCCGAGTCGGAAATACGAAGCTCCTATTCCTTTGTAGAGTCCCATCAGGCCCTCCTTCTTCAACGTCTTGGAAAAGCAGTCAGCAAATCCTTTATAAAGCTGCCCCTGTAAGTGGGTGTCAGGTAACAGTCTCATTTCAGAGAATGCAAACATGCATGTAAATAGGTCATGAAATTGTGTACTGTTCTACTTCCTCACCCTGCCCAGATGGTCGACCGGTTGGTTGTAGAGCCGTGTGCTCACCACATCAAAAGGTGTCATGGCCAACACCACCACCACACTGCTGATCATACCGGCACTGAGAGCCACCTGCCAGCTGTCCTTTGGAAACAACTGGAGACAAAGAAAAAGCATCAGAACAGCAGGAAAATCAGTGACTGAATACACCGTTATGGGCATGTGCACAGGGATGGCACATAAAAATGAAGAAAAAGATGCAATAAAAACACAACTGTACAAGTGAGATCAAATACCCCAAAAGATTTAGAAAATTATCCACAGAAAACAAGACAATAAGACAATAAAGAGTGAGCATCAGCAAATAAAAGACATTCCCAACTCAAATGTAAATGATGATTGGGATAAATGATTTGTCTTCTGTTTTCTGGGAGTTTTCAGATAAATAATAACCTAAACATACAAAAAAAAAATACTGGTAATGATAATGATACAATTGTGACTGCAAATTCTTTATTCATTAAACCAGAGCGTCTCAAATCTCAAATACTGGAAAATGATGTGGAAAAAAGGAAAAAGAAATGAAATATTAAATGTTTTATTATCCGTTTTGTCATCTTCAGTAATTCTTGTGTTTTCCAGTTATATTGCAAATGAGGCCTTCACATCAACACATTCTAAAATTTAACAAAAAGTGAATGGAGATGACCACAATGATATGAAATATTAGTGGTGAGCTCACATGACTGGAATGAGGCAGTTATGTAATAACTGTAACATGTTTACATATGAGGGGTGGTTCTCAACCAATAACTGAGCTTCAAAGTTATGGACATCCTGTAAAATACCAGGCTACAAAAAGGTACAAAATGACCTCAGCTAGTTGGGTTGGTTTGAACAACTACATGAAACACCAGATTTACACTATGTGTCATATTTAGACCACTAGAGCTGCAAATGTTTGAGTCAACAGTAAAATATACCATAGATAAAACATCCTAGTGCTATAGGCTATAGAGGAGGGATGTCCGGTCCTGGTCCTCGAGAGCTACTATCCTGCATGTTTTAGATGTTTCCCTCTTCCAGCACACCTGACAGGTGTTATCAGGCTTCTGCAGAGCTTGATGATAGGCTGATCATTTGAATCAGGTGGGTTGGAAGAGGGATACCTCTAAAACATGCAGGATAGTAGCTCTCGAGGATCAGAGTTGGACACCCCTGCTATAGAGGCAATCCAGTGTACAAATCACCTTCTCTAAACAAAAGGGAATGTGAAAAAAAATACCATTCGCACTAAAATCATGACTCCTCATACAATATCTGTCCAAGTAACTGAAATGCAGATCTTTTTTTTTTCAGTTGGAGGTGACAGACAGTGTAGTGGAAATAATAAATTGCAGGCTGTGGCACTTTAAATCATAGAAATCATCAGCATGCTCATCTAATTTTAACTGCAGATGATGGATCTCCCAGTTGTAGTTGAGTAGAGGAATGTCTCTATTATTAGAGCTCTGCTCACAGTTGTTCCAGGAGCCAGTCTTCTAACTACTGTGTCTTGTAACTATGTGAATCTGGACTTTTTCACAACACAAAAGCAAATAAAAAGAAGGAATTTGCCTAGATTTAATGGTGGTCATAAAACATTTTTGAAGTAGGGGGAGTGCTCTCTGGTTTGCTGCAAAGTGGAGACCCTGCCTCCACCCCCCACCGACCCTACACTGATCAGTTAAAGCTGTGTAAAAGAATTGTGAAACAGTTGAAAAAGTACACACATGGATGTCAGTGTGTGAATGAATGAGTTGCTCTGCCTTTTGGTATGAGAAAGTTTCTTTCACTAGTTGCCCACTGCCTATACCCTGTTATCTTTGTGACTAGTTGTGTAAGCTCCATGTTTTTACCCAGGGGCCCAGTAAGTGGTGTTGAATTTCTGTTCCAGAAGAGTACCATGCCTGGTGCTTTGTACACGCAACAATGACAGCTTTTGTGACAAACCCACACAGCTACAGACTGCAAAGTAGAACACCAATTCTGTTTCACTAAAAGTGTCAACCTCTGAGTTTAGCAAGAACTAAAAACAGTCCTACAAGTTTATTCTTGAACTGTGCACTCAGATGGAAGACATGCAAAGATACAGAAAGCCTGAGGAGGTGACCCTCCCAGCTCAACCTGTTTACCCAGCACCCAAGCTATACTATGAACTTTGTATCTTTCACCCTTAAAGAGTTTTAGTGGCTTGTAGGAACAGATGTTTAAAAGTAAGACAAGCTCCATCACCTTAAAAGTCTCATAGAACCGTCTCATAATATTGGTTTTCTATTAAAGGTACCATATTTAATGTTCAGAATACACTGAGCACTGATCGCTGCATGGCTGTTAAGTGAACTGCAGTCAGCATCCTGTTGCTCATGTGTTTTAAGTGGAGTCTGTGTTCTACTGGGAACCCGCTGTTTGCAGACTCCATTTCTGAGCTGACAGAGCTAGTGCTGCAGTGATGCTAATGCTACAGAGGAGAGGAAGAGAGGGAGAGGAACACAGGAGTGACCATAACACTGCATCTGTGGATTTTCCTGGACATCAGTCTACAGGCTGTTACCATGGATGTGTGTAACTGAGTCAGGGGAAGGTGTCATTTTTCTCAAAAGGTATGTTATGCTTTGTCGCACACATTGGAAGTAAATGCAATTTTATTATGATTATTTTTCTGTATTCACATCTTTTTTTCGTTTTTATCCTCCTGCATTCTCTACTCTATTGTAAAAAATTATTATGCTTGTTTCTTTGTATTTAACTTCTCAAAGCTTGATTTTAAGTGTTTTGATTACTTGTAACTTGTTTATTAGTTATGTTTGTTCTTATTTGTAATTCTCCTTTTTTTTGTCACTTGTCAAATTTCTCAGATGGTGAAAATTATACCTGGCAATAAACCTGTTTCTGATTCTGAACGATTATTCGTATGAATACATTCACATTATTTGGTCACTCAGATGAAATGCGAGTCAGAAACAACATCAGACACCCTGAGATTAGCTGTTGTGAATTTGGTGATGATTTTGAGGTTATTTTGTCTCTAGTGATATTGTCATGCAGTAATATACAATACTGAACAATGATGCACATAGTAAAATTTCCTTATATTATAGAGGCAGGTCAAACGCATAGTCCTGAGAAACACAATCATCAGAATGAGTATTTAGGACTTGATAAAACTCTTCTAGAGCAACAGAGGCCTTTGTACAAAAGTCTAATTCACAGTCTCCATGACAGCAATAAACACAGTTTGCTGTGAGGTTCAAGTTTAAGACTGAGGTGCAGTAACACATTCCAACCTGTAGATCAACCACAAGCTCCTTGGAAGAGGAGAAAGTGCAGAGTTGTGTCGCGGACCCCACGCTGACCCTTGGCACGGCAGCACTGGAGCCTCTCCACAATCCCAGAATGCCATGGTCCTTGTAGATGGCTGCCAGAGCATGGACCATCCCCTGGGAGGGAGAGAGGAGGAACATAAGTAACAAACAGTCAAAAGGGTATGATTTAAGACTGGTTTTAAATTCAACCAAAACGCTTAAAGCTCATGTTATTTTCAAAAACTAAGTCAAAGCTACTGAACCTTCCATTAATCACCACTTCTCATCAAATTGAGTATCTGAAGTCAGATATCTAAATAAAATTGAGCTTCTGTTTCAAGATGAAATCTTGCCTTTCTTTTGAGACTAAAAAGAGACTTGTTACTGTCACTTTAATGTCTCTGCTGAATTATGGAGATATAAATTTATATGAATGTTTCATTACAGTATACATGCTCTTGATGCTGTGTATCATGGTGCTCTTAGATTTGTTACAAATCTCAAAAAAATGCACTTATCAATACACTTGAGTTGAATGACCAGATCTTTTCACCCACTGACAGAAACACTGGCATAGTTTTATTCATATATGTATTTTGGTCAGCTTCCATCATATTTAGTGGTCTACATCGGTCGAAATGACTTGAATGATTATAGTTTGATCTGTTGTTGTTATGTGTTCCTAAAGTCAGAACAGAACTGGGAAAGAAAACTTTTAAATGTTCTGCTCCCACTATCTGGAACAACCTACAGAAAGACCTAAAAATGAAGGAGTTGGTCTTTTTGAATACATCCAAAGTCACTTTTGAATGAATGGGAAAGGGATAAATCTGGATGTAAGTGTTTTTCTGACTAAATCAGATTCTGCTTTGAGATGCTTTTAAGGAACATCGTTGTATACTGTGTATTTTATGTACGGTTTTAGCAATGACTTTTATTCCGTGTTTTATGTACGTTTTAAGTGTGGCTGAAATTTCTATTTTCTGTAACTTCTTTTGCTCTCCTCTCACTCAACACTATTGCAAGTGATTTTTAATCTCTTGAGTCGTTTTTTCCTGTTTAAATAAAGGTCAATGATGGAAAAAAAAATGCAAAGAAAAAAAAAAAGCATGCTACTTACTTGTCTAGAATATTTGAGTATGAGTTAGTGTAGTACCTGGTGTTTATACTGGTGTCCAACTGCTATGCTGGAGGTGGACTGACTCTGCAGATGAGTCTTCACCTGTCAAACAACACGTGGTTATTTTTAGTTTTCGATTCATCTCACCTTAAATTTGCACAACTTCTGAATCTCGCAGTGAGAACAGAAATAGCCAGAAGCCGCTCAGTACTGACCAGATACACGGGACTGCCCATCACGGCCCCCACCACTCCAGCCAGGGCTCCGGCCAACGTGGTTTTGACCGCACTGACCCTTCCATTGGTGTGAATGTACCCAGAGGACTCAATGATGGCGTACGAGCCCAGCCTGACCCCATTCATAAAAAACTGATAGATCAGTCCGGGTACCAGTCCTTTCTGCAGACCTGCTAGTCCGTCCACTTTACCGATGGTGTAAAACGCGTGGAAAACGTTCCGATAGTAGACCTGGTACGTGCCCCGGCTCCGGAGTTCTCCTTGGAGCTGCATCCGCGTCTTGACGACTTCCAGCGGGTTGGTGAACAGACACGCTCCGCACGCAGCCACGCCGCTCAGCACGAAATCCATCGCGACTGAGGACAGATGTGGAGCTCAGGCCTGATGGCAGACAGTCCTGCCCTTCATGTCAACACATTTCTCCTCAGCAGCATTTCCGCCTCCCACACAGTACAGTTACATACAGCATGAATGTGAGCGGACCGGGACATCAGCGCGCAGACATGAGTCCCCTTCACGGACTCCCAGGATGCTCGTAATTGCGACACTCCAGATCACGTCAACGAGTATGTGTCAAATACAGTATTGAGGAATCCGTGTTATTTTCATGATTAGTTTTCACTTTAGAATCGTTTTTAAAAAAAAAAAAAAAAAAAAAAAAAAAAAACTCTAGCAAACGACGTGAATCAAACAAATATATTTCTTCATACATAATATTAGTGGCCACCAAACTGTACCTCATTTTGTTTTATTTTTATTTTACCTTTATTTAACCAGGAAGTCCCACTGAGATCAGAAATCTCTTTTGCAAGGGAGACCTGGCCAAGGTAGCAGCCACACAAAGTCCAAATAATATACAACGCATACATGATACACAATGAAGCAATAAAACACAATAACAACTCTTCAGCCAAATGGCATCAAGAAAAACATTGACATTCCTCCTTCACTGCATTCTCCATGATACTTTGAAAATCACTAACAGAAATTAATGTTTGTAGCTTAACATTTTTTTTTTTTTTTGAAGATTATTCCACAACCATGGTGCATGATGGGAAAATGATGTTTTTCCAAAGTCTGTCAAATTACGTTCATATTTTGGTGTATGCACTAAAACAACCTTCACATAAAGATAATCATTTCCGGACACAATACATGTATTGATTATTTAATTTTATTTAATTATTTGTATTCATTTATTTTCCAAAGGGTCGCGAGAGGTGCTATAAAAAAAAAAAAAAAAAAGGCTGTAATTACACACTGTTACAATCGCATAAAACATGACTTTCTAACTGTGATTAAATGTAGTAGTAGTATTATTTATTTGCCAGAAATAAATATGGTTTGATGGTTCTTAAAACCAAACATATTTATGGTTGTTGTAAATAATTTTCTAAAAACTAGATTAACGGCAAACCAAAACTGACGTCGATATTCTCCTACACTCTGTTGGTTACCTGAACGTCATTCAAGCGACGCACGTATGGACGTACGTTTTACGTCTATACGTTTTTCATTTTAGCCAATGAAAACATCCCTCTGGGCCTCAGCTGTCAGCGGAGACTGCGCTGGAGCTGATAAGAGACAGGCTACGTGTAAGAGACTGGAATTCAGCCTCTCACTCCGCATCCAGTGCTTTGTCTGTTTCTATCAGCTCGCATTTCACAACAGATTGGCTTCAGATCCGCATTCCACAACATTCCTAAACCATATAAACAAATTAAACTGGCTGCATACCATAACAAACAACATATTCATCACAACCACTGGCTTTAATGTCAAAAATAGCAGTCAGTTTGTATAAAACTATAAACCTACTCAGTAATAAATACTACAGACTATACAAAAGTAGTCACATATTTAACAGGAATAATACTGGTCAGCAACTGATCTATTTTAAATAATGATCTCCCTCAGAGATTAAATGTGCTAAATCGTATACTTTAATAAGAGTAATTGGAAAACAAAGAACAAAAGTGCCGTTTAGCTGATGTTATTAGACCTATATATTGGTTTGTGTACATTTATAGAATAGATGAATAAATCTTCCACTAGAAAGAACCTGTAAAGTGAATGTTTTATAATGTGTATACTGTTTTTGTAGTAAATCTGGTAGCTCTGAGACAAACATGCCTTTTGAGCAGTATCGGGCAAATTACTTTAAAAAAAAGTAATTAGTTATAGTTACTAGTTACTTACAAAAAAGTAATTGAATTAGTAACGGAATTACTCCTTCATGAATGTAATTAGTTACCAGGGAAAGTAATTATTGCGTTACTTTTTTTGAAAACCTTCAGATATGTAAAAGAGCGTGTTTGACGGTTGCAGTTGCCTAGAGTAGAACAGCATAGACAGGTACTGCATTGAACTTCATAATTATTGGAGTGTGAACAGAATCAAAGACACCCCTGAAATCATAAAGCAGTTTCATTCTTTGTGGGTTCTACTGCCTCTCCTTCTTATCCTTTAGCAAATTTGAGTTTGGGGAGACAAGTGCTCGAACTTCTTCCGTCTGGAGGCTCTTCTGTCTGATATTAGTTCTGTCTTGTAGAATACTCCTTCAGATGGAACTGATGTTTCCATTAAACAGAGCTTCTAGACCATGACTTTGGTGAGGCTGGGGTCCACCAGGGCCCGGCTTTTGCACCACAGAAGTGGATCTGCATTTATAGAAGAAGATGCTCCTCCAGTGAATCCACTTTTTCCAGTCGCTCCCTCTGATACAGCAGTACATGTGTTCATTCCATTCAGTCAGACTCACTGAATACTCCTCTAAGTTAGCTGCGTATGAAGCTGCGTTCAAGTGCATGAGGTGTGCGGCGGACAACTCAAACTCGGAGATGTCATTAGTCGTTGACGTGAAGGCAGCGTGGACACCTCAGACTCACGGGCACACAGGTGAACCATGAAGGCACTGGGCAGTTTGAATGTAAGAACAGCTCGCACACTAATCGGTTCTTATCGTTCACTTAAAAGAGCCGTTCAAAAGACTCGACTCGTCCGTGAACGTCACACCTCCAGAGCCTGGATGAGAGCCAGGACGGAAAACAGCTGTTAGATATCAGTGCAGAGTAACGCACCACATTTCACTAACGGCGTTGTAACGTTTCAAATACTAATTCATTAGATTACCCGTTACTGAAAAATAATAACGGTGTTTGTAACGCCATTATTTTTAACGCCGTTATTCCCAACACTGCTTTTGAGTAAAACCCATTTTCTCATCAACTCAAAGAATTTCACATTTTGTCCCAAGATTGTATCTTGAAAACTAAAACCAAGCCAGTGACTCAAACTTGGTAAAATTTTACTGCTTTTATTCTGGAAGCATTTTACTCATAGACCAGTGTAATTGAATCCTTAAGAAAGTCATTTCCCAGTTAAATTCTTCCAAATATTTTTAAAGAAATGCACACAGTCTATTAGATAACACAAACAAAGCATCCAGTGAATTACATTACATTAGTACAACTCTTGAGTTTAAAAAAAAAAAAGACAGTAAATAGGTTTAATTATGAATGAATTAAAGAATTAGCTTTAATTGTCATCATAAGTGCACAGTGGAAGTTTCTTGGCTTCTCTCAGTAAACATCAGTGATGAAGTGTACAGTAGAGGGTTAATAATGAACATAAGATGCAAAATGAGATCTAAACACACCTTTCTTTCTTTCTTTCTTTCTTTCTTTCTTTCTTTCTTTCTTTCTTTCTTTCTTTCTTTCTTTCTTTCTTTC
>JAPQRP010000008.1:5782662-5793957 GCA_037367295.1 Apogon hyalosoma
TTTCTTTCTTTCTTTCTTTCTTTCTTTCTTTCTTTCTTTCTTTCTTTCTTTCTTTCTTTCTTTCTTTCTTCCTTTCTGACACATCATTCACTGATTTGCAGTATTTTCTGTTTTCAGGTAAACAGTGGGTCAATAGGACAACACCATCACACTTAATTAAAGATTAGAGTCTGAAGGAAAAGAGTCACTGTTTCAAGCACATCTCTTTTTAATCAGCTCTTCCAGTGTGGCTTCCTGAGGATTAGATATTTAGGCATCTTCACTGTGTTTGCAAATATAATGGGATTTTTTTTTTTTTTTTTTTAAATCCGACTTAAAAGCATGTTGATACTATTGCTGTAGTCCTGAAGTGCAGCCATTAACCCAGATTGTGTTTAAAGATGACTTTCTGTGACTGATTTTCATAGATTAATGATAAAACCTTTACAGTACTGAGGCTGTTTTGGGTTTTGTGTGCGCACTATGAACCTCACAGATGACACTTTAGTGAAAAGATACATGAATATGAGTGTCTTTAAACCACACACTGGGTTCCTTTTCAGGGTGAGTGAGTGGGTTTGTCTGTCACTGAGCTGGATTAGAAGGGAAAATAAAATCTGTTTCACCTCTACCCTCTTCAAATTGGATTTATGTTCAGGGTTTTTGAACAGCACAGCCCTCGTTCCTACAAAAGGAAGCAGTGATTTGACTAACACTGCTTTGTGCGTTGTTTTTTTTACATGGATTTTGCACATTCCTTAGTTAACAACAACTGAATTAAGGTGGCGATGGTGATAGTTTAGTCATTTTATACTCCTTTAACATTCAGATCTTTTCTCTTTTAAATAACATATTTGTTTTGGACATTCATTCTTTCTTTATGTTTTTTTCTGTCTTAATTTCCAATCTGCCATCACATGAACAAATATCATGCTGAATTCACTTCTTTGGCCTGAATTCTATTTAAAATGGTGCAGCTTTTCTAACAATCTACATGAGGGGATATTGTAAAAATGTGAAAAATTCTTATAAAACTTCATGTGAGGTTCAATATCAAACACTCTAAATTTCTTAACAGCATCTAAATGAACACTATTTTATGTAAAATCAGCATTTGGGTAAATTTTCTAGGTGCAGTACAGTAAATGGAACATATTTAACTTTTTTTTTTTTTTTTTTTTTACTTACAGGTCATAAAACAACAAACATTTTCAGCTGATGATACTCAGCCACTGTCTGATGAAAATCTAGTCATAGCTGAATATACCAGACAATACCTGACCCTAGAGCATTGTACTTGTTTTACTGTACAGGTTCTCTCACTGCTCAATGTTTGACACAGTTTTCTTCCGCTTTAGCTGCATGATCCAAATCCCTGTTCTCTCTTTCTTCAAACAGTCTCTAAATCCTCTCAGCTGAAATCCACCCATATCATTTTCTTTTCTCTGAAGTAATGAATCTCTATGGTTTTTGTGAATCTCTGTCTATCTATAAAAATATAAATGGCTTTTTGTCACAGAGTCAAGCAGATGAAGACCTAGTTCAAAGATTATGGCAAGTACACCTAAAAGTGTCCACACTGTGCTCTTAGACATCCATAAGAGCTAATCCAGTTTGATCTGCATGTGGCTCTGCAGTCAGACGATTTCTAGGTTGTGCATGGTCTGAATCACAGAAATTTTAGATGAGGATGTCAACCCATAAAGACCCAAACAACCACTGGTGACCAAAATCATCTGCCAGTATAAAATGTTTAATAACTTCCGATCTATTAAACCTATCAATCCATGTAAATAATTAGTGTAAAATACAGTTTGTCATCTTTTCATCGTCATCAGATATGACCCATTTGGAAGTTCAGAGGCTCCATAGTGAATGTGGAAACGCCGTCATCTTCTACAACACTGATTCACCGGTGAAACCCATGGAGTTTGATCAGTGAAAGTGCATGGAGACACTTGATTTATGTTCAGTTAATGATAGATTTTGTTGAAAAAGTCAAGTTTTCTTTCTATATTTTTTTCTCAGTTTCTGACATTATGACAATTAACTTTAATCTGAGATTTTATGAACATGTGCATAATTAGTAAATGAAATATGGGAAAATACATTATTCTTATTGAAAAAATGCAAAATATAGAGGATAATACTATAATAAATGGTGATAAATCACTTAAGAAAGTTTAAATACAGAGAAAAAATCATTTGGGAAATGATGCAGAAGTACCACTGGGTCTTTATGGTTTAAATAATATATAAATATGTAATTGTGAAATGGGCTTCATCTGTTAGAAGCTTTTCTATCTTTATGGCATTCAAAGTGTCTTACAATGTGTCAGACTTCACCCAGTTGCACACACAACCTCACACATGTTGACCTATTAGTGAAACAGATGCTGGGAGCAACTGGGGGTTCAGTGTTTTGCCCAAGGGCAATTCAACATGTAGAGAAGAGGGATCAAACTGCCAACCTCCTAATTTCCCAATAATATTAAGTCATGACATTTATTGGCTCCTCCTTATATACTTTTCAGTAACTTGGTAAATTGGTTCCTTGTAAAAAAAAAAAAAAAAAAAAAAAAAAAAAATGCATTTTGTGTTGAGTAGATGATTGAAACATCCTGGATTAGAAAATGATTCTTCATCAGTAATCACTGATTGCTGAATTGCAGCAGCACCTCTCAGCAAGTTGCTCCCTCCACTAATGTCAAGGTGTAATCCTCACCAGCTAATGAACTATCAAGGAGGATTTTAAGCACAGGGTAAAACCTCCACCTATGCTCCAACCTGTCAAACACGCCACTCTGTAGCTGCAACAGCAAGAAGGCCAGGCAAGGGTGAGGTCAGACAAGGCGTTTACAACACCAAGAGGAGATGAATTCTATCATTTCTAGTTGACGGAAGAGCAAAAAGTCAATAGGAAAAGGAAATATATTTTGTACTAAATCCATCTGGATTTAATTTATCACCATTACATCCTCATTTGCCTCTCTTCAAGACCAGTAACCAAGGTAAGAGATCCTTTATTAATATAGATTTACCTTTAAATTTAATAAAGATCTTCAACATATTTGAGAAGATATTTGAGAGTTAAATGTATTTTGGACCAAGGAATTCTTTCAGCTTTTAATTAAATTATTTTCATTTGAGGAAACTTGTGTTCATAAATGATATTTAAAGAAAGTCTGTTTAAAAGATGATGCTCATATTAATTTGTTGTCCCCTAAACCTCAAAACACATGGACCAAGAATATCATTTAATCTATGATAAGGGCACTAGTTCCTGTTCAGGTGTCTGACATAAACACAGAAAGAAGCAAATTAAATTGTAAAGTAGGTTAATTAATAAGGAGGCCAAGCTATATGTAAAACTCTGGTATCAAGAGTCAGTGTTAATTGGATTATGGAGAGTCAGGAGAGGTACCACCTGTGCAGCCAACAGTATCACTTTCAGTACTATATGTACCAGGTCAAGACAGAGCTGCTTAGACACATGAAATATACACCAAAAAAGCCTTAGTACTGTGATTAGTGATCCACTAAACGTTTCCTGACCCAGTTTTTACCGTCTGAGTGTTGGTGACTTTGTTTAATCTTGACAAAATTTAAGCCACACCTTAAAGATATCTATGTTTTTCACTGGGTTCCTTCAGAGATCATTTGTTTTCTTAAACTTTCACTTTTCACTAATAGAGGAACACATTGAGTAAAGATGATAAGAAACAAAATGTGTCCATAAGCAAATGAATAAATATTATTCCTGTAAGACATGAACACTTCCCATTTCAGGATTGAAAGTCTATATATGGTGGTTTATTATTGTGACACAGTTATAGAAACAAAAGGGACTGCTTCCCCTCTGGTTAAAGAAGTCAGGCTTATGATAAGCAAATGGAATGAGGAAGTGAAAAGACTGGATTTCCCACTTTGAGTTAATACAGTTATTACTCTCTATTTTCCTAAAACCCTTGTGTTGGATGAGAGTAAGACATACAAGTGCATGCAAGCTTAATATTATATCCTCTGGGCAGCATAAATGAAACATTTGCCTCAGTAATTTTGTGTTTTCAACAGTAGGGTGCAGCACATTGTAACTTCTGTTCTCTCCCACCATCTACAGTATTTACGTTTAAATATTGAAGTACATATGACTCTCACAACTGGAAAAACCATACTGTTTGGACAGGTTCACACAGGTAAAAAGTAAACACATAGGCATCTGAAACACACTGCAAGAGTTGACTGACAAGATTTACTGATTCAAGAAAGACAAGAAGAAGAAATAACAAATCAAACAAAATGCTGCTGCTACATAAGTTGTAAGTACTAATAATGGAATAAAAGTAATCAACCAACAGATTATGTGTAATTACCTCCACTATGGAGGTTACGTAATCGGTCACTTTGACTGTCCACCTGTCTGCTGCATTAACGTTCATGAAACTTGTAATGATAGGACATGGGCCAAAACCCCCCAAAACATTTAAGTATTTAGATCTGATTTAAAAAAAAAAAAGCAAAAGAAGTGGTGGATGCTGGAATAGTTTTTTACTTTCTGTAATGGTGGAGAGACTTAAGCGGGTAAATTAAAAATTAGAATGAATAAAATAGCAAAAACCTGGATGTACTTTTGGACAACAATTTTCTGTCCAAACTGGTGGAGGTGTAGCACTACTCCTACACTCTAATGTTTCCATGAACCACTCGGCATCACTTCTTGTCTAACATTTCCAAAATGGCAGTAATGTGGGTGTTGCAATGAAACTCTGTATTAGTTTTCAGTTCTTGTTTGGTAATGGCACCAAAAATAACACTGTAAAATTACAACTAAGACCTTTGTTAGAATGTTAACAGTCTATTAAACTAACCATTACCATGAACAAGGAGGTTTATTGGCCTTGGCAGAGGACTGCGATATCTTCTGCTCCTCTAGTTTTATAGATGAAGTTATGACAGGATAGAAACATGTAATATGTTTACATTTGTACAATATATATTTGATGAACTGGGAGGTAATTTAGTAGGATGATGATGAGGTGAAAGCACTTATAAGAAAACACATTCATCACCACACTGATGATCTTTCCTGATCTTGTGTCAGATCCAGGTGCAGCCATGGACATAGGTGGTTTGGAGACAGTGGTGGCAAACTCTGCTTATGTGTCAGCCCGTGGCAGCGTGGATGGAGCCGCAGCGGCTTCAATGCGTGACAAGAAGATGCGTGCCAGGCTGAAACTCCCACACATCAGAGATTGTGATCACATGAAAACAACTGTAGACTCAGCCTTCGACAGCATGTGTGTCAAACAACCTATCGGCAAGCGTCTGTTCCAGCAGTACATAGAGGCCGAGGCCGCCCATAAAAATGCTGGACAGCTGTGGAAAGACATGGAAGACTACAATGTAGCCCAAGAGAAGGACAGAGTGCAGAAGGCCCAGAAAATAGTCAATAAATACTATGAGTCAGCATCAAAAACCTTTTGTAACTTCCTGGAGGAGAAGGCCATCGCTCGAGTTAAGGAAGACTTCAAGAATGTGCGCAGTGACCTGTTTAAAGAGAGTGAAAAGCAGCTGTTAAAACACCTGGAGAAGACAGCGCTCAGCGGCTTCAAGAACAGCATGTACTTCCTGCGTTATGTTCAGTTCAAGTGGTTGGAGAGCCAGCCTGTTGATGAGGAGTGGTTCATGGACTTCAGGGTCCTGGGTAAAGGAGGTTTCGGGGAAGTGTTCGCCTGTCAGGCAAAGGCCACTGGCAAAATGTACGCCAATAAAAAGCTGGAGAAAAAGAGGCTGAAGAAACGCAAAGGCTATGACGTAAGGCCCTGCTGAACATATCCATATAAAACACTGAGGCCAGTCAAAATGTGTCAATAAGACATTAGACATGAGACACCTCTCTGTGACGAAATAGGGATTGTAAAGCAATATTGTGACGGCAGAGGTTTAGTTCCCAACAGCTCAATGCAAAGAAGCTTGTGACAGTCTTAAAGACACAAAGCAGCTCAGAGCCACACATAGACTATACAAAACTAAAGCTCACTGCCTTTAAAAGCATCAGTGGGTGATGATGATTAAACTTCTGATTTGTTGAGTGACGTCAGAGTAGCAGTGTCAGCAACAAGACAAAACAACATCATCACTTACTGTGTATCAGTACTGACAGAGCATCACATGCTACCATGAAAAAACCACAGAGCTATCAAACTACCCTGTGTTATCCGTTCAGAATATACTGTAACACACAGTATCTTTATGAACTTTTTATAGGCGTGTTTGTTATTTTTTGGCTCTGCTCCATTTAAAATACTAGCTTTGCATTGAAACTTTTAGGCTTGTCAGTGCAGAACAAATACAAGTTTTATAGCACAAACACTCTTATTTGAACTGAAGTGGATGCTTTTATCATGAGCCAAAAATGATCACATTCACTATGCAATAGTATGCATTTTGGAGGCAGAATAAATACTGCTGTATGACTGTACCTGTCAGAGGAGATGCAAAATGGGATTTGTTGGTGTCTGAAGTGAAATTCTGCTCATATTACAACAAGAGTAGAGCTACAGGGTGTATATCAGAGGATTAGTGATTGTGGCAGATAAGCAAAATACCAAACTGCTCACCAGAGACATGTGCAAGGTAACAGAAGGACAGGAACACGACGCACTGATTTTAATATTTCCTAAAGCTCCGTCCTGGTCAAAAGTGACACAAGATGCACTCAAATTAAAGCAGCTGAACACACATCCTAGAAGGTAAAAATCCTGAATTGAAAAACATCCTAAAAATGGAACGTGTTCACTGTTTTGCACCTAACTTTGCAAAGCCAAAGCGTCCACATGTAAAATGAGTTACTGAGTCAAACACAGTCTGATCAAAATAAATATAGTGTGAAGGGGCTTTTACTCATGTTTCATTGAATTTTGTTGTATTAACTGTGTCATGGTGATTTTCTTGGTTTAGGGAGCAATTATAGAGAAGCGGATCCTTGCGAAAGTTCACAGTCGCTTCATTGTGACTCTGGCATACGCCTTCCAGACCAAGACTGACCTCTGCTTAGTCATGACCATCATGAATGGAGGAGACCTCAGGTACTTTATTTACCTATCAATAATAGGTTCATACACACAGTTATTCCTAAACTACCCTCTCCACATGTTCAAAGTAGATGCTGTATATTGCTCTCTGTATTTAACAGACAGCATTGCACTTCACTCATCCCCTGTAATCAGCCTAAGGGAGATAAACCTCACAGCTAATATACAGACTAGACCCTTGGGCGTGTCAAGCTATAAGTCAGAGAATAACTGCTGCTGTTGTCATCCTGTTGCTTCTGTTTTTATGTCTCATTTGCTTCTATTTTCTCATGAACTCATAGAAACATGACATCCTCTCACTCCTCAGGTATCACATGTACAATGTGGATGAAAAAAACCCTGGTTTCAATGAGAAAAGAGCATGTTTCTATACAGCCCAGATCATCTGTGGGCTGGAGCACCTGCACCAGCACAGGATTATCTACAGAGACCTGAAACCAGAAAATGTGCTGCTGGATGATGCAGGTGAGCGCTTTCATACACATGCATTACAGCACAAAGACATGTCTTCTCAGCCACGTCTTTGACTGTATTGGCGGAAAACAATGATAAGCCTCACTTCACTAGAAAGCAAGATTAGTTTGGATAACATTAACTCGCACTTTTATAGGTTTTTGTCGGCAGTTGACTTTAATCTGCGGGAGATCATAACCTTAGCTCAATTTATATGCCGTACTGTAACTGTCCTAAGAAATGCAATGTCACCTACTGAACATTTAAAGTCATGACAAATAGTGTGATCGCACATAGAGTCTCTTTAAAGTGAAGAGCAGCAAGAAGCACATTTATAAAAAGAAAATACTAAGACATACCTATGTAGATGACAGAAAGAGCTCCTCCTGCCGTGGAGGTAGAGCAGATCATCCAATAACCGAAGGGTTGGTAGTTCGAATCCTGCTCTGTCCTAATCATGTGCTGTTGTGTCCTTGGGCAAGACACTTCACCCTCCTGGCCTCCAGTGCTGCTACTCACGACGGTGTATGAATGTTTGGTGATGGTCAGAGAGGCCGTAAGCACGAATTGGCAGCCGCACTTCTGTCAGTCTGTCCCAGGGCAGCTGTGGATACATATGTAGTTCACCACCACCAGAGTGAGAATGTGTGAGTGTAGGAATAATGGAGCCACTGTACGCACTTTGAGTATGCGTTAATAGAAAAACGCTATATAAATCTAATCCATTATTATTATAATAGATGATTAGTGATAGTTAACATGGAGTTGTATAATGTCAGAATATTGCTCTTTCCTCACATGCATGTAAGCAAGACATGAGTGAAACTCAGAAATTAGAATACAATATCCATTCATAAAATTCACTGTCATAGACCATGAAAAGAACAACTTTAAGCAACCTAATTGTTACTATATGTTTTATGAAATGTAACAACAATTATATCACGGATTTCCTTATCATTATTGGCTTAGGTGCACTTAAGCAAAATTAATTCAGAATCAATGGCTGTAGCTGGTCTACAGTGAGATTTTTGTGCTTTTTGTGTGTTGTTTATGTTTCTCTGCTCAAGCTCTTCTCAGTGTTTATGACCACACACACATGGTCATACTAATGGTCCAAAATGATGTGACTTTTTCTTTTATTTTTCTAAAAAAAAAAATATACATATATATTTTCTTGCTGGAAAAAACTTTAATCTCCTAAGCCATGCACTTACCTCTTCATCAAGCTTAAGAACATTTTCTAATAGCCTAAAGTTAAATGGAAATTAATGTACAGTTTTTGGTCAAAGAACAGAAACTTTTATTGCTGGAAGATCCACAAATCCTATGATGCCCCATGTTACAACCATGGCCAAGCTCCCTGAAACATAGAGACTTCTGTGGATGTTAAACACACAATGCATTTTAGTCTGTTTTTAATAAGTACTATCCATTAAAACAGGTACACTGTTGCCCATAACGTTAGAATAATTTTGTTTTCAGGCAGATTTCAGATTTATACACATCAGTAATTTGACCAGGGTCAATGATTACATATTGAGTCACAGTTACACTTTATCTATCGAGAATAAATGACATTATCACAATCATTTCATGAGAAATGGAAAATATTTGATTCCTACTTTATGGGTGACAGTATATTTTTTTAAGTATGCGAACTGTATTTGATTTTTTTTAATATTCCCATATTCTTCAGGACATGTCCGTCTGTCAGATTTGGGTCTGGCTGTTGAACTTCCTCCAGGAAAAGATAAAACTAGTGGATATGCTGGAACTCCTGGTAAGAGCAGAAATGTATACACAGAGATGGACAAAACTGAGCGATGCATTTGTTTTTGACAGTCTGATTTCTGTGAGTGTAGGTTTCATGGCTCCAGAGCTGCTCCAGAAGAAGGAATATGATTACACAGTGGATTATTTTACACTGGGAGTCACTTTGTATGAGATGATCGCAGCCAAAGGACCCTTCAGAGTGCGAGGAGAGAAGGTATATGATGGTGAAAATGTTGCTTGCTTTCTTCCATGTCTAGTTTTTTGTGGATATTCAGAGCTCTGTAATGAATAAAATGTTTCTTTTCATCAGGTTGAGAATGAGGAAGTGGCTCGCAGAATCATCAATGATCCAGTTTCATATTCGCCAGCATTTAGCAAAGACTGCAAAGATATTTGTGAAGGTCTGATGATGAAGGATCCACTAAAACGTCTTGGGTTCAAAGATAATGAATGTGCTGAGCTCAAGAATCAACCTTTTTTCAAGGATATTAACTGGGGCCGTCTGGAAGCAGGTAGGTAACATCTAAAGTATCCTCATCACACTGGAACACATGGAAAGTCCCTGCTGATAACACTTTACAAGGGTACATTAATTTTAATAAATGCAGTAATCACCTAACACTGCATATTAGTTAATTAACTGTTAAATAACAGAGTAATCATTTACTACGGGCAGTTATTTTAACTAAGGTATCAATTTATAAATGTGAACTTGTAATTTGTTATTTACATGAGTTACCACAGCAATAAGCATTAAATAACAGTTCAAAACTACAATAATAAGTACTAAGTAACTGTTATTTTAAAGTGTCTGTTATTGAACATCTTGATGTTAATTAAGGTTAAATAACTAATATTAGTAAATGGTTAATAAAGATATTAATTAACTTGCATCATGAGGCCATTCAATAACAGAGTTTCAACTGTGGTTTTGTTTTGTTGTTTTGCACTAACTGGTCCATTATTTAACTAATAACTTGTTTTTATTTTTTTGACACGTTAGTTAATAGTTGCTTATTAATACAATAATGTTAATTAATGCAAATAAAGTACAATTACCTTAGTTAGAGTACAAGGTGCAAGAGCTAACAGATAACTAAGCATTAGTTATTGCTTACTACTGCATTGCCTACTGTTAATTAACAATGTACCTGTAGCTTCAAGTTAAAGTTGTGATTTATTTTTGATATTTATATGTATGTTGTGTGAACACAATAGAAAAATGGGGGAAAACATTAATGGCGTTAATAAGAAAAAAGTGGGTACATAGATGCCAAACTGTACTAAATGCTAAATAATGTTGTGTGTTCCTCCTGAAGGCTTGTTACCTCCACCATTTGTTCCTGATCCAAGGATGGTCTACGCCAAAAATATTGATGACGTTGGCGCCTTCAGCTCAATCAAAGGCATCGTCTTTGATAACAAAGACACAGAGTTCTTCACTGACTTTGCTTCTGGCAACGTCCCAATCCCCTGGCAGGAAGAGATGATTGAGACCGGTGTGTTTGGAGAGCTTAACGTCTGGGGAGTGAACGGCAAGCTGCCCAACGACCTCGACCCCAACTTCGTTGAAGCTAAAGGTGGAGGATGTGTGGTGCTTTGAGCCAAAATAGAGCAGCAGGAAAAAAGAGAAAAAAGTTTTAATGAATATTGACCAATAAGATTAATGACATTAAACACATTTAGGTTTTGTCTTTGCTCATTTGGTGCCACTTATTACTCATCTTAAAATGTGTAAACCATTCTATAGTACTATTTTTCTGTTGTATAAAATTGAACATTATAATATAGTAATTTACAAATGATCATTTTAATATACTATTGTAGAATTACACAAAGGTACAGTAATCATGGATGCATGATGTAATATTTTATAGGTGAAACATTATGCAACAAAAATGTAAATACTATTGCACAAATAACACTGGTCAACAAAAAAAAACTTTTCGTCTGCTACCTGAGGAAAAACACCTGATCCTGACTAAATTGGGCA
>JAPQRP010000008.1:5821681-5833482 GCA_037367295.1 Apogon hyalosoma
GTATTTTTTTTTTTTTTTAAATCATGTCGCAGTTGTGATGATTCTTCATGAGGCAGTGCTGCAGAGCTGTGTCTGATGACACTACAAAGCATCATGTACCTGCTGAGTTGAGGCAGCTCCTGCACTGGTTGCCATGACAATGTACTTGGTGGCTGGCGGAGAAGGCTGTGATGGGGTCCCAGGCCGAGGGGACATCAAAGTGAGGGAGCTTGGGACCTTAATGATGCTGGGAGTACGAGGACCAGATGACCCACTTAATCCACTTTGTGAGACTGACAGGGTGGGCCGAGGCTGCAGGATTAAAGGTTTTAGTTAACAGCTACGAGACAGTTCAAATACACATCATTCTGCATCATTTTTCTTCTTCGTAGTTCTTCTAGGTTCAACTGGACTAAATTCATCAGAACTGAAGAAGTCATTTGTGTGAGAGATGAAACATTTTCAAGAGCAAACCAAGTCCAGTTGAACCTAGAACTACCAAGAAGAACGATGACCTGGGTAAATGAGAACCTACACAGACATCATTCTGCACACGACTTCAGATATTCTATTACTGTGTCCTTAGTAGCTTGTTATTTAATATTTCCTTCCACAGTCCTCTCTAATAACATAAAACATCTTACCATCAATAAGTCAGCATACCTGTGTGATTGTTAATGTGGTTCTGTTGACTTGCTGAGCCTGCAGTGCTGCTTGGGTCCTGGCTTTCATTACATGGGAGCAAAGCATTGGTCCAAGGTAACCGTAGTCTGAACGATACTGTTCCACATTATCAGGCTGTGGTCGGATTTTTGCAATAACACTGGCACAGTGTTTCTTTGAAAACGCAACAGCAGGGGAAAAGCAGAACACATTTTGCATATATTAAATTATTAATTCATCAATATTGTAACTCAAGCAATGATTGTTTTAATGTCTGAATATTTCAGTCATGGGAAAAATGGGCAAGTTTTAATAAACTTAAACTTTACCAGTAAGAGACTTTGAACATGGTCAGCTCCTATCTTATCAATATTGGAGACCACCGGCCCTTCCATCACTGCTTTGATGCGAGCACCCTCTACAGAAAGCCGAGGAAGGATCAGTGTCTTAATAACCTACAGAGAAAATAATATATATGAGGTTGGTATCAATAGAAAGAAGAGAATGAGACGAAAGCAAGGAAAACAGAACCACACTCACATCAGGTCCCAATTCAGCAAGTCCAGCAATGCAACCATAACGTGTTGTCCACTGGGTTTTATCATCCAGCCAACTCTGAAAACGTGTCAGAATGTGTTAGTTTAAGCAAATATTTACCTACCATTACATTCAAATATATGAGTACTGACAAGTTTTAAACAGTTTAAAACCTGGGTTTGTATCAGTTTTCTCATATTTAAATCTTTAAAACACAGAAATAACTATATGTTCTGAATTTCTGCAATTCTGAATTTGATGGAAGACATACATGTTTGTAGCCTTAAGAATCTGAATCCAGGTCAGAGCCAGAGGACAGTGACAAAGTTGCTCTATTTTTAAGACAGTGTTAGGGGAGGAGTCAGGCTATAGTGACTCATCAAGCTATGAATTCTTGTAGCCAACACCCCCCCCCAAAAAAAAAAAAAAAAAAGAGGAAATCCACAAAATAAATTTGCTGTTTTTTTCCCCAATATGTCTTTACAGATTTCTGTGACATGTTTTTACCACAAACACAAACCTCACCTTTGTAAAAGTCTTAGTGATACGGGATTGGATGTTGTTGGTCGTAGTGCTGAAGGTTTTACAACTTTGGGCCATGAGGCGAGCAGCAAAGTCTCGTAAAGCCCAGTGGTTGTCAACATCAGGTCGCAAACACAGCTGCTTACTCACAATACAAGTCACCACAGCAGGAATGAGCTCATGCAACTACAAACACAGAAGAGGAAAAAATGTATTATGACCAGACTTGTCACATAATAATACTACATGTTTATTTAAGATTTTTTTCCCCACTCACATATTTCTCCAGATACAGAGTGGGATTGTCCATTAGTGCTTTGACCATCCGCATGAGGTAAATCAATAGAGCCAAGTTGTTTTGCACCACATTCACACGAACCTTAAAAGAAAACAAAGTCAGTGCCCCACCAAAGATAACCATAGTTATTTCATATGAAATAATTAATATATTACAGCACTAATAACAAAGAATTCTCACCCCTTCAGAAATAAACGTGCTGAATCTTGGAAGCATCTGATACAGGCCAGGGTCTGTAGCGATACTCTGCAAAGCCTCCTAAAATTGACAAAGAAATAACAGTAAACAAAAGTGCTCTGACAAATGAGACAGAGCCACTTGTAATGTTTTGGGATAATATACATTTTTCTTGATGTTATACTCAAATGAAAGCACCCCTTCAGAATCTCTTGTCAAAAAAAGTGTAAAAAATGTATCAACAGTCAGCCTGCATAAAGTAAACGTACTGCTCTCTTCGCTTCACAGGAGCCAACACAAGCTTCGGTGATTTCCTTGTAGTAAAGTTGCTGTTCCACAGAGAGCTCGTGAGTACTGCGTGGCTTCAACCTTATCATACCCTTCTCTTTTCCTGTAAAATTTTAAAATACGGGATAAATGTAACAGCATAACTGCAATTAAGGAAAGACAGAGGACAGCATTAGAGAGGGGAGGACACTTTCCATTTAATTAGAAAAAGAGAACTGACCTTTTCCATCTGTAGCTGTTGTGCCCTGTGTCTTGTTCTGAATTGTGCCTTCCTCTTCCTGACCAGGCTTGACAACTTTGAGGGGCTCTGTTGATTCAGATTTTTGTTGCTCTTTTGTGGCTGAAAGGCAATAAGAAACATCAAAAACACTGTGATTTTCCCCATTTACATGCTATTCCTTAGAAAAAAATGTAGTTAAAATTGGTCTTACCTGGTGGTGGATTTTCTGGAATAGCAGGCTGCATCCCCTCAATACTTAACCAGTGGGCTACAAGAAGAATCAGCAAACAAGGATGATGTATGAGCTTGCACAAAAAAAAGTCAAACCATAACATACCATGCCTGCACTTGAAAACCCCTGGCCTTCAGTCCACGCCAAAGTTTTTGCACATACGGACGATGAACTTATGATAATACCCTGCAGCGAGGGCCGAGGGCAACAATTCTACACATTGGAATATAATGACAGCTGTGACTGTTTTTCTGTGTACCTTTAAGTGACACATCCAGTGGAACCCTGGGGAGCGGCGTGTTGATAATGTCACTAAGGTCCACCTCTTTTTCCTCATAAAAATGAAGTTCCCTCCCACCACCACTTGCAAAGCGAAAAGGGATAAACTCTTGGGACTGGAACCCATACAGTGGCTGTCAAAAGAGCACATCACATAAATACATAAATGACATCAAGCCACTGTAGAATGCCTGAACCATGTTTACATTTTTAATCCATCAATGACCCTTTATTACACAAGTTGTCATCCTTACCTCAACATTTTTCAATTTGAGAGCATTATCTACATCGCTGGTGGTTAATTTACGTCTCTTTCCATGATGCATGAATTTGAGAGCATCCTGAGCATAAAGAGGAACAATAAATAAAACATACTGCTTTACAACTACACCATAAAATTGTATTGTGATAATTTAATCAAGAAAAAAGATATCTATCTTAATGACACATGCTTTACCTGTGCAATTTCTTTTATCCTGTAGCTGACTTCTTCACTCAGAGCTACGCAGCTATCCTCTTGTAACTGTCCCACTCCCACGGACTCTGCCATGGCTTTCATTGATTCTGTCGGCAAGACAACCGAGCATTGTTTCTGCCGTCGTTCCTCCGCCATTCCTAAAAATGTATAATACACAGGTGGGTGAACATAATATCTTAAAACGAACTTCATTTTTCACAAAGTGATTTATTAACATGTTGTAACTTTTTCATATGTACACATTAACAGCTTTATTACCAGTAATCAAAAGCCCCAAGTCACTTTCTACCTTTAGTGTAATGTATTATGCCTATTAAACTACTTAGGCCCAGCTGATTTCGAGCACGTTCATGTTGTAGTTAACAAGAAACCCAGTGTTGCCAAACTGAATAAGCACATGAAATGTTGTTTGCTAAAATGTAGTAAAAATAGCTCTGTAGATAGCTTTTCTCCATTTCCACCTTGGAAGTAGATGAACTTGTGCAAGAGCCTGAAACTCTGACACCAACTGGCAAGAGGTATGATCGTAGGAAGAAACCACATATCACCCAAGCACACATTATTTTTAACATTAAAAGTATCAGCAATATCCTACAAGTCCACTATGGTGCAAAGGTGGGTGCAAAGACTCAGAAAGAAAACAACCTTAACCATAAAGCCAAGATTAACGAAAAGTTTAAAAAAATGTCTAAGAGCAAAAACCGTGATTGCATTAACTGTAGTACAAGTATACTTAAATACATAACAGGAAAGTAGGTGAATAGATTTCACTCCACAGCTGTAAACAAACACACTCGAAAGCGGGTTAATCACTCACGGAAAAACAACCTCCTACCTGGCTGCACACAATATTCACCCCGCACATAGCATTCACAGATTAAAATGGAATCTAATTGCTGCAAAATTTTAAAAATGATAGGCATAGTTGTGCTTTGAGATATTTTAAAAACGATTGTTAACTTACAGCAAGATAAATTAGTTAGCTTACATGCTAGTTACTTAGCTTCCGTTGACATTTTTACCTGTGTGTGAAGTTGCTCCCTTTTTGAGATTACGCCGGAACTTGCACTAATAAAAACAGTTAATGTTATGATTTGCAAATATTTTGGGTTCGCAAAGCTAACTCGTCTCTATAAACATCCATGTCTCGATATAAACAAGTAACTAATTCACGAATTACAGCTTGAACCTCCGTCTCTGAATCAGCGCCTGTTCCGTCGCCATTTTGAGTCGCGTTCCGGTTGTAATATCGCGAGAATTTTGGAACACAGCAGCTACAGTTAGACAGTTACCGCCTGTTTATTGCTCGGACGAAATATGACAAAAAGGTTTAATATAATTGGGTACGGTAGGAAAATAAAGAGAGTTGTGTTCAGTTACTAAAGATTTACATTTGGATAAATTTGTTCTTCACAGAGATAGAATTTGCTTCGTGTAGTTTGATATTACACCCCGGAACTAACGGAGGCATCAGTTTTCCATCGGTGACCTTATGATGTAGCAACAGAGGTAAACGTCAGGAACGTGGAAGGACATAAGAAATAATCATGTTTAAATGTATATTTCGGACCTTGTTCACGGCTCAGAATTCAGCAGGCAGTGTCTATGAGGCGCGTCTGTTGGCAGCTAAATTTAACAAAACATCTGCCTCAATTTTTAGGTGAGTTCCGTTGTGATTGTCAGGCGTCTGACCTGGAAAAAACAAGGAATGGATGGGTTTAGTGATTCGGTTCGGCTCGGTTCGGTTTGTTATGTTATGTTATGTTATGTTACCACTTATTATGTATGTAGATTTCGGTTGAACTTTTGGGGAGACACATTAACTGAACTTCCTCTAAGACGAATTTTTGAATATCACACACACTGCATTTTCATGTAGTTTCTGTAGCTCTTTTTAATTGTGCACCAGATTATGATTTTACTTTGTTTATGGTAGAAATGCTTTTATTTATGTACAGGACATTACAAAATTCAGACACCATGTAGCAAATCATTCTGCACATTCTAAACACATCACGAATGCATGTGTTTATGGGATTTTTACATCTATACTCTACATATCCATATGAAAAGACAATTCTAACAATCATATTCTATGATAAGAGCTACAAATCAACAAGTTTTGTTGTCAAAAATCTGTAAGTTTTGGTTTGTTGTTTGTGCCGTGGTGGAACTGTATCAGTAAGGGGCCGGGTCATTTGCATGGTCATAATGTGCCAGTGAATCACAACATAAGATGACCCATAATCCTTGGTAATTCAGCTGTTATTAACTGTGTTTTGGTTTTCACACAGGATTTCAAATGGAGCTGGAGTTAAATGCTTGAGCACAGGTTCAGTCAAGCTCTGTCAAAAGAGTGATGGTGTCGGTCTCTCTGAGCAAGATGGGAAAGTAGATACTGAAAAAAAATGTGAGCACATTGAAAGCAAACCTTTGGCCGACCAGAAATCTTCAGATGACGATGACTCCCTTAAGATTTCTATTAAACAGGAGGAGGCAGCAGTGTTAATGACAAATGATGAAGGTACCAAACAACAGAACATTAGTGTCATAACTGAGCAGGATGTGGCAAAGCCAGAAACTGAAAAGGCTGTAGCAACCAAGAGTGAAAAGGAGATGCTCCTGGACTTACTTAGTGGAATGAAAGTACAAGTTACCAACAAGCGAAAGCTTAAAAACCCAATGGCAAAGAAAGAATATGCCTTTACGCCAACACCAATACCCACACAAATGGAGAGCACCATCAGTATGTTTCAGAAAGCTACAGGGGAGGCTTCTTCTCAGAGGTGAGACGGGGTTTGAAATGGGAGAAATCAAATAACCATTAAAACAGTGTTTTTCTATGACAGCAACAAGAACATTTCCAGTTTTCACTTCAGCCACTGATAACAGTTCACCCAAAATGTTTTTTTTTTTTTTTTCTTAGTGAAACACTGAATCCTGAGCTGGTTGCAGCTGCATCTGCTGCTGCTTCCACTCTGCCCAACAGCAGCCAGGCTGAGTCTGAGCTGCTCCAGCAGCTGAGGCAACATGAGTCCATCACTGAGGCTCAAAAAAAAGGAGACAGTAACATTGGGTATGTGTTGGAGAGTCAGAGTGCCATAAGAAAAAGCTTTGCATGTGACTGGATAGTGGAACTGGGACTGGATAGTGTTCATAGAAAGCAACGAGATAATGTCAGATGAATGACAGAAATGAGAAGTTGATCTTTTGAATAACCTGTTGTAATCTTGAATTTTTTTCTATATGTCCTTAGAGTAATTATTGCCAACATGAAAGTTGGCAGAGGTCCTAACCGACAGAACACTAGGTCAGCAAATCAGATCCGGTTTGACGAAGATGAGCGAATGTACACACATGACAGGGGAATCACTAATGAGTTGGATAGTGTTTGGAAAAGGTAAGAGATTCTTCAGTCTTGAGTTACTTTTTTTAGACCATTCATAGTATCATAAAGACTAATGTTTGGGTTTATTCTTAGGAAGAAATTATTTACAGTGAAAAGACTCAACATCTTCCTCCCCCCTACCGATGAAGATGCAGTTGAACCAACTGTTGGTAATAATCAATATGATACTTGCAGAATTTAAAGATATTTGTTGGAAAGATTGTTTTCTTTGCAATTAATGATTCCTTTTTCTTTAGTAGTAGTTTGCCTTGTCACCAGATACATCCAGTTTCTCCAAACAATGAGTGAAGATTATTTTTTAAAATGTTACTGTTTAGAGTCACATTTCCATTTACGCATATATGCCTCCAACTCATGACGGAGTTGTTAATATTCTCTTGTCAAAACTTTTGGTTTATATTTTAATTTCTATATCAGTAATTGTGTTGTCCTATTTCTAGCTCGACCAACTCTGTGGGACGTAGACTTTGCTAATCAGATGTCACTGCTGACCGATCAGATGCCTCACAACGGAATTGAGGAAATGATTCAATGGACCAAACAAGGGAAATTGTGGCAGTACCCCATCAATAATGAAGACGGTGAGAAATTATGCTGATATTAGTCAACTATATATAACAGAGATGAAAGTAAACCTTGATTTAAGTAATACCTTGATTTTGAATTGTTATTCTTCATCAGGTCTTGAAGAGGAAGCTAGTGTCCCGTTTCATGAGCATGTCTTCCTGGAGAAACACTTAGAAGAAGGGTTCCCACGTCAGGGTCCTGTGCGTCACTTCATGGAACTTGTGGTGGCTGGTTTGTCTAAAAATCCATACCTGACTGTCCAGCAGAAGAAGGAGCACATTTCCTGGTTCAGAGACTACTTTCATCAAAAAGAGGATGTTCTCAAGGAGGCTGACACTTACCTCAACTAAACAAAGGATGTTTTCAACAACTGTTGACTGTTGGACACATTAATGCACTCGACCACTAAAACCAACTTTGGCAACTGAGTTAGTGTAAGATGGATGTTCAGTCAAAACCCAGCATAACAAGTCCAGCTAGAAGAGGCTCATTTTCATTTCGTTATCCTTTGTACATTATTTGCAGATGGATCGTGGAAGTATGGAGAAAACATACAGAAAGATATATTGCCTTTAAACAAAAAGCATAAATAATAAAGCTCTGTTTTGTTGCTCTTTTATTTTCACCTTTCTTTCTTAATCTATTTCCTTTTTGCATAAACTAATACTGATAAAAATGCACCACAAAACTGTAACAGATGTTACTTTCTGAACATGCAGTGAACTTTCCACTTGCAGGTTTTAGTCAGAAAATGTGCTAGAGTATTTGTCTTTTTTTTTTTTTTTTGTCTTGTGGCTGCACAAATAAATCCAGCAGTCACATTTACAGTAGGAACACAACTGGGCCTTGAACTTCATGTCCTTTGTATGGGAAGTGCTTTTAAAGTTAAAAACATTGGGAACAATGAGCCTCATAGAGCACCTCTGGTCTAAAAACACCCGCAGCGATCTATTGTCTAAGAAAATGGTGAAAATGAGAGCTTGACATTGAAAAGTGTTTCACTTCCTGAGTACATTCTTCATCCTCAGACATTCTGTGCACTTTACACTAAGCATGTGCGCTAACGTTGGTGGGATTTCTTCATTTGCTACATTTACATAAGAAAGAATGTAAAAAGTAGTCTAGTTTAAGCTCAGATATTCATACTTTTGGAGTTTGTTATAAATAAAAAGCCTACTGTTTGACAGGACTAATATCTAGTGGTGTATGCTCACCTTTCAGTTTTTGTAGAACAAGGAAGTAGTGATTCTTCTACAATTCAAGTGAACTCAATACAATTTTAACAAGAAGCCTATAATTTCAGAGATGTACTTATAAAATCATTTAAGTAAACACTGCATGTAAAAACTCAGAGCAAGACAATCCCCAGCACCAAAAAAATAATATATATACAGTTTTAAAAAATTCTAAAAGTAATTTGGACGTTTTATTATGCAAAGGATTAAGGACACAGAGGCCTGTTGAACACTAGATGGAGCCTGCCAACTGCACTGCGTTCACGGTGCGTTCATGACCAAGAAATGTATTGGAATTTGAAAAGAGTAAAGAGCCATTAACTTTCTTCAAAAAGAGTAATTCATGCATAACACCCAACAAGTTCCGTTCCCAAACGTAGGGTCGAAACCCAAAATAAATCGTTGTTTTTACTTGGTTTTCAGAGAAAAACACACAACAATTATTTGACATAAAGTTATTTTCCGAAAGAAAATATGAGTTTAGAAGTATCTGCCTCATTTAAAGCCGTTTAAAAAGCTGAAAAGAACTACATCAAGATTTATTACTTTGACTTTGACAATGACATGCAAACGTGATGCAACAAGACGAAAACAATGTAAAACCCAAAAGATGCAAAGACACAAAAAACGATGACGAAGAAGATGAATAGAAAGTTTCATACTCTTTTTTGACAGCAGAACAATCTGTATAAAACTTCAGACTTCATTGAAATTCATGATGTATTTTCTAAATTGGAGACATAAAATACATTTTTTGGGGGGTCTTGAGCTAAAGAGGTTCGGGAACTAGTGCCTATAATCAGGGGCACCATAATGGGGAGAAACGTGATAACCATTCTAAGGGCCCAATAGTGAATCGTACAATATTTATCACAAAAAAAAAAAAAAAAAAAAAAAAGTTTCACAAAAATTATAAATCTATCGCCATGAAAGAATGTCTGCTTCATAAGACACATTAAACATAGTTTTTCTCATTCGTTTTGTTTTGTTTTTGGTAACAAAGAAATAAGATCCAGTCAGATCAAGACATAGTTCAAGACTCGGTGTGGTCCAGGTACGGTTTTTTGTTTTTTTTTTGTTTTTTAAATTGTATATCAATATTTTAAAAAAATCTAATACTGTTATCATTAAAAAATATTATCAAAATGTTAAAGATGATTTATATATTGGGTGGCACCATATCATGGCACCCCTGGCTATAATAATAATAATAATAATAATAATAATAATAATGCATAGGTTATTATTTTATTTTCAGTCTAGAAAGCGTTTACAAGGCGGAACTGGTTGTGACACCCACAACACGGAGGTTGTCAGTGGTCCGTGAAGGCACCATCAGACCCTGTAGCTCTGACAAAGCGCCAGACTTAAGAGTTGAAACTGTGCCTGATGGTGAGAACTTCACTGTGGACCATAGAAGACACCGCTGTACAGCAAATATTTTCCCCCAACCTGCCGGGATCACCAACATTTTAACTCTTTGAAAGCCTGTTTGACTCGTCATCTGCTTGTGTTTTGGTGAGTTTCTATGTGACAGTGCTTGTTTTATTGCTGATATGGCTGAGGGACCGCCTGCACAGACGCAGCCGGTGGAAATAGACCCAGACTTTGAGCCTCTCTCCCGTCCCCGGTCCTGCACCTGGCCTCTCCCGGACCTCATCGACCCTGCCAGTTCCAACACATCCTCCCCGGCGCCGTCGGTGCAGCAGGAGCCGGTAGGAAACACCGAGTACATCAGTAACCTGGCTCTGCTGGAGGAGGACTACGCCGAGTACGCAGAACAGAAACCACCGGTGCCCTGTAATGACTACCAGTGTCTGCAGGGAAGCAGTGTGCATCTGCCCCATCATCATCATCACCATCATCATCAGCAGCAGCACCATCATCATCATCATCCAACCCAGCCTCAGCCTCAGCCTCAGCAGCTCCTGAGCCCGCAGCTGCCTCCTCAGCAACAGGTGCCTCCTCCTGGTGTGACACCTTTGGGTGGCCCGAGTCAGAGGAAAAGCAGCTCGTCCCGTCGGAACGCCTGGGGGAACATGTCCTACGCAGACCTGATCACTAAGGCGATAGAGAGCTCACCTGAGAAGAGACTAACCCTGTCTCAAATTTACGACTGGATGGTCAAGAGTGTGCCTTACTTCAAGGATAAAGGAGACAGTAACAGCTCTGCAGGCTGGAAGGTGAGTGGAAACAAGTCCACCTACTTTAGGCCTGACTTGGTCTTAAATGATGGACCTGTAATCTGACAGAATAATTATTTCTTATTTTGGGAATAGTGAAATAGAAGGGGAATCAGTTCAACTATCAGTGTTTTTCTAAAGGCCTATTTTAGTCAAACACCATCTCAGTTATGTAACACAAAATCAACTAACACTATCAAACTATCAAATGGCAATAGAGGATTAGTCGTTTTAACACAAATAATCATTACCAGTTACCATTATCAAACTCATAGTATGGTGTGAGTGCAATTTTTTTTATTGTAAAATGTGTCACAAACTATGTCCCTATGAATAAATTATCACAGAGATGCACTGGATTACATGTCACATCCTACAAGTTTGATTTGTGGAGTATTTTTTATTTTTTATTCAGTTTTTTTTAATGATGACTGTTTTTGTAGTGAAAATGAAGTGCAAAATTACCATTTCCAATAAAGTTGTGACTGTGCTGCAGTCACAAAACCTGTCATAATAACCACAGTTAGATATGTTTAGCAGTCCAGCTCATAGCCCATACTTTGGTGTTGTGAGCAATGCATGCTCAACACTACTGCCCCATAGTGTTTGAAATACATGTTACTTAGAGCAGCCTCCTACTTCCAGCTAGAAAACCAAGCTTTACCTTAGAACTAACAGAAATATTATTATTATTATTATTATTATTATTATTATTATTATTATTATTATTATTA
>JAPQRP010000008.1:5833582-5854723 GCA_037367295.1 Apogon hyalosoma
GCTTTACCTTAGAACTAACAGAAATATTATTATTATTATTATTATTATTATTATTATTATTATTATTATTATTATTATTATTATTATTAATAGTCACTTTTCTATTTAATGGAGTAATAAATCAAAACATGTGCATGCCTGTGGGTAAGTCATCTTATTGGGTGCTGGATAAAATAAGTAAATAAACTAAATAAAAAGAATTGAAGTAGAACAAGAGACTAGTGTAGCTCCTGTGCAAACATGTATTCCAGTTGTATTCCCAGCCCATTTATCAGAGCACAATGCAATTTCTGTGCAAAGAAAACTGACGGTATTTAACATGGCCTCACAAACTTGGAGGAGTTACCTTTGCAACGGGCGGCTGAATGTTGACATCTCAGTTACCTTTGAAGTGTTGGAGCGGTTTCCTCTGTCAGTGGCAGCTCACGCCTCTCTGCTGTGTCACTGAGAAAAACATTCATGTCTAATGCTGCAGAAGACTGACTAGCAGGTCTGGCTGCAAACAATACAGGAGTGTGAACAAAATGTGGGTACACTTCACTGACCACATTTGACAGCAAATGAGGAATGACAAGTTAAGTCAGTCTAAATCTGAGGACATCAGAACACTGGAACTGATGATGTTTTATATGTGATGTATGTTCCTCGACCAACTTTATCTTGCATTAACATAACACATACTAAGACATTAGCCATGCAACAGCAAAGTGATCTAAAATAAGCTCTGGCATCTTAATTTATTGTCTAACCTTCAGGTGTATTAAAATCTTCTAGAATGTGTTTGTTTTTGTAATTTCATACAAGATGAAAAGCATAACCACTTTGTTCAAACATGTCAACCCTGGTTTTTCATTGTCTCACTGCAGCAGGAGGTCTCTCAGCCATGTTGGATGAATTTTACTGAGGAAAATATGCCAAGTCAAAAGTGACAGAACAGTAGAGGCAAATTAGAAGTAAAGACAAATGTATGTATTATGCTCTGCAGCCCTTTGTGTAACCCCTGCAGTCTTGCGAAGTGTAATTTTAAAGCTGTGTCAGGAAATGCCTTTGTGAACCTCAATCAAATATAGTTCCTATTGTTAAACAGCCCCATGAGAAATGCCTGATCATAGGTTGTATGATGAGTTATGGCTCCTTCCCTCTGTGCTTCAACTATATCAGTCTTACACCTTTTAAGTTTATGCGGCCATTCAGACATGCTTTTGCCAGTCGAGCAGCCCAGAGTAAACTTTCCAGCGTTCGGTGACAATAACAGTTGGCGGCATAAACATCCCAATCACTGTTGGGGGAGAGTGACGGAGGGGAAGGGGCTGGGAGAAAGGGATGCTGGGAACGACGTCAAACATCCTCCATTCCTGAGCGCTGTGCTCATATCTTTGTGTCCCTGTCTTCTAGAGTTTCCTCAGCGGATGCCTTGCTGCTCTTTATCCTATCACTTCCTCTTTTTTTTTTTTTTTTTGTCTTCTTTTAAGTTTTGAATTTACGGTGTTTGTTTGACTCAGACTCAGACTTACACTTCAAGCCCCAACATACTATTTTAACTGTGTATAATTACTTAGAATATAATGGTAAAATGGAGCTAGTGCCACTTAAAGCACTGATAAATCATAGATGATATGTTAATCTTTGATATGATTTAGTTATTGATTGTAAGGATAAATCTTCACCATCAGAGGGAGCATCTACGTGTAATTTAATGTAATGATGGTCTGCTTTCACCATAATGGGGTCAAACACAACAGTTCCTACAGTGCTTAACAGGGATTTATTTTGCTCAAAGGCACTTCAGCTGGGTTAATACTTTCCCATGCCCTGTATCAAATCTGCTGGTCACACTGTCGACTTTAAGTGCATAATGTGTTGCATTAAAATCTTTTTTCACACAGTCATAATTCAGATGTGACAAGGAAAGTAGTTTCAGGCCTTTTCGAGTCTGCTTTGAAGTGCAGCGAAAATGAACACTGATGGTCTTTAATCCTCAGTCTTTGCAAATACTGTGTTAACTATTGAAATTACCTAATGCTTTATGGATGTTAATGAAAAACAAAACCTTCAGTCTGTTTGTGTTTTATATAAAATCAACACATCCCTACCTCAGCATTCCTCAGTGTTGGCATATTCACCGGGCCTTGGAACCACTGGCTAATAGTTATTTTTATACTTTCCTGTTAAAAAAACACCACAGTCCCCCCACAATGAAGTATGATGCATTTCCTGCCCAGTGGATGGAAAACAGTGCCATGTGTTAACATCCCCACCCTGCAAAACATGAGGGTCAGGGTTGGAAAAAGAGGAGGGACTGATAGGAGAGACCAGCTAATTTTAAGTTAAATCATTTTATTCCATTTCAGCTGGAATAAATATCAGTCAGATTGATTACTGTTGTTATGTTTTGTGTGTCATATCCTGGCTCATGTGTTGACATTAGAGTCCACATGCATTCTGATTGTAATGACAGATAGAGGTAGGAGTTGATGGTGGGTGGAGGGCATTGAGTTTGAACCCCAGTGATTATACAGCTCCACCTAGAAAACTAGAGGTGGGTGGAGGGCAGGGCGAGGGCTAGAGCTTCCTGTGTCATGTCATGTCATGCGGATTCTGTTTTCACAATGTGGCAGCTTTATGATCAAGATGTCTTTACTGCCAGAAGAAGCCCCCGCAAACTGGGAGTACTGGTTCCCCTGGGATGTTCGTGGGTCCATGAGTGAAGAACGCAGGGTGCTTTACCAGCAAACTGGTGCTACCACTGTTTTTCTCAGTGAACTGTGACCTTACATATAGGAACAGGAAGTAGCAGCCCTGAGTTTAACTGGCACCAGTGTGCTAAGATGCTAATTTAAAAAAGACTGTATAGACTGTAGTTAAAGCTGTGGCAAATGAGAAGTATTTCACACAAAAAATGCACCCGTCGCCCATCACTAGAAGCAATCACAGGTTGAAAAAAGTGTTGCACATTACAGTTCCATATGCATTTGTCTTTTATTTGCTAACATTTCAGCAGAGGAAGTTCTTATGGCTTAAATCAGCCGACTTAAGGCCCACTTTTAAGGACCTCAGACTCACGCTGATGAAATATTCAGCTCAGAATTTGTATTTTTCTGAGGACTTTGACCTAACAACTTATCCTCCTCGAAAGATATTTAGGTGTTATTATTGAGTGACACTAAAACCACTGGAGAAGTTGGAGTAAGTTTTCATGTTACATGTAATAATAAAGACATCAGCGGAGGAAGAATGATTAGATAAGCTACTACAACAAAATAGTACACTAATAATACACACTGAAAATCCTCCACTACAGGGAAATAGTACTGTATTCCAATAAGTTACTTTATACTTAGTATAATCAGCCAAGTGCAGTTTAATTGTGAAGTGTCAAATTGTACATTGTGCTATAAAATGGTCCCTAAGTCAAACTGCCTAATTATATCCCACCACTGTCAGTACTGTAAACGTTTAAGGCTATTCTGTTCATTTTAGCTTGGATTTGATGTTTTTTGTGTGAAGAAACAGAAAAAAATGGCTTGTGCTTTCACTTTGGAACCACTTAGACCTATAAGACTCTATTTTAATCTTAATGTGTTTTTTTTTCTTCTTTTTCTTTCCGCTTTTTTTCCTTCCACTTTCATATGCTCGAAATAAATGATCAGTCAAATAACCATTTGTCAAGGTTGTTCATTTAGGTTTGTAATCGTTGGTTTAACTTGTTGTGTACAGTAGATCTCCAGAGGTTCATATGATGTGACTTGTCACTGGCTTTGCTTTTAGCAGGGATTCGAATTGACTCTGTAGATTTTCACCTTGAAAAACTTAGGACTGGTTTGAGACTTGAAGGTTCAGACTCGGGACTTGCTTTTTGCTTGTACATGTGTTACTTACTCCCACATCTGTTGGTAAATAAGAGATACATGTCCATAGAGCCAGAGCGTGCAACATTTCAAAACCCACAGTATGTACCATCCATTGATCTGTTGTCTGAACTGCTTTAGAGGGTTGTGTGTGTGTGTGTGTGTCCCTATCCCGGCTACCAAACATATCTCTGCTAAAATTAAAAAAAAAAAAAAAACAGACTTCAGGCTTGTATACTTATTTATGTGGGATGTTCCCAGCAATGCTCACATTCAGAGAAAAACCCAATACTGTATGCAATGCAACATCCCATTTCATTTGATCTGATGTCAATAGCATCCTATTCCCTTTACCAACACTAACTTTTAATATCACTTGCAGCTATTCCATTAAAATCAAAAGCAAAATGACATAATGTGGGAAAAGGAACATCAGCATTTCAACACCAATAGAAGTGAAATCAACTCTTGTGGTCACAATGTTTCTTCAACATACTTCATCTTTTGATGTATTTATTGACTTTTATTATTATTATTATTGACAAACTGTTAGTGGCAGAAATTTTATAAAGGTTTTCAAGTCCATAAAAGCCATCATGCAAGGTAGTTTTTATATTAACCCTTTATCGAATAAGTGACTATTTTAGGTAATTTCCTCAAACATTAAATATGGGGCCAATCCCATGCCTCAGTGAGGTCCAGAAGCATGTTGGTTTTTATAACATTATACAGTGATTCAGAGAGATTTTATGGACATTTTTAAGCTGTAAATAGTGAATATGAGTGATTTTTGTCAGTTTATGACATTATAACAGTTGTTTTATTGCATCTGTTTAGTTTTTAGCAGGTGCTGCTCAGATGATTAAAGGCATAAGATGGTAGATGACAATGTCTAATAACACACTAAGGTTGAAATTTTGAATTTCAGAGTGTTTCAGTGAGTGCCCTATAAAGGGTTAATGCACTAGTGAGTGATGGGCAGAAAGTGTTAGTTGCATGCGGTTGTACGGTGCACAGTAGCAGCAAGTTGTGAGGAGCAGCAAGTTGTGCTACCTGCCCTAGTAAAGATCAGTGGCATGTCGATTTTGCTGCCTGATGCTTTGGTGTTTGCATATGACTACTGTGGAAACTACTGAGAGACAACACTGTCTGTATTTATTCAGGATGAACTCCCAGTGGAAAAACTCACCACTTACAGCTGAACAACAGCCCCCCAGATCAAGTGACATGATAAATGTGTCTGCAGTATGAGCAAAAAACAAACTGTCCAGCAGCACAGGTGGAGCGCGAGTAAATTATGCAAAGGTATCCATGTATAGAGAGAGGAGTGCCGTGATTTGAGTTTTGTTCACTTGTGGCTTCAGTTTTACCTTCATTGACTTTCATTAAACATGTTCTCATTAAAGCTATAATACATAGGATTGCAGGATTAATGACTATGCCTATACTATGTATTTTATGTACTCGTAAATGTCTCCAGTGTGGTGCAAACAGAGATAAATGCTACTCAGTGTTGCCACACTGTTCATTTAGTCACCTGTCAATGTCATTACAACCAGCAAATTAAACATTACCTGTGGAATAACATGATGTGAATATACATCATGAAACATAACATGAATGAAGCTTTAATATATTATATCTTGTAAACATGATTTATGCATGACTCACATTAAATTTTTCTTGCTAGTAGTGATATAAACAACTCCCATGATCCCACTTGACTTCAGAACATCATCTATTACATTTTTTTTGTTATTGCTGTGAATGAGAGCAGCAGTGGGTCAAGTAACATTCACAAAAATCATAGTATTCTGTTAAAATCTTGTGAAAAAACAACAAAATAGTATCTTCTAATCATTAGTTTTCTTGTGTTTTTGCATCTTTCTGCTATGTTTCTTGTGGTACAAAAATGTGTGCATGTATCTTCTGTGAATACATCACTTTCAGTTAGCTCATTCTTGAATTTAAAACCAGAGTTGGAAAAACACAAACAAATTTGCTTCTTTATTTAGTTTGATCACAAATTAAGTGAAAAAAAATAAGATGAAATGATAAGGACTAAAAATTGTGGCCATTTGAACTCAGTGTGGGGACCTGAGGCTGATGAAGGACAACATACTTAAAGAGGAAAAAAAGGGAATAACTGCCAGCCATTTGTCTTGGGATCACAAGGTTAAAAAGGGAGGCCTGCCTTGAACTTAAGAGGCCCACTGAAAGCTTCAAGTCACCCCATGAAGAAAGGGAGGCTTGGGGCAGGGCCTTTCAAAGAGGAGTGATCGTGGCTTGAGGGAAGGAGGGGAGCAGTCAGCTGACTGGCTCGCTGTGGGCTGAGGCCCGTGTACAGTCCACTGTCTACACATGTGTGAGTCTGTGGAATCTGAGGCATGTGGGTTTTGGCATTGTCCTCTTGTCTGTTCAGGATTATCATCCCCTTCTATATGATGCTCACAAAAAGAACTTGTGCTCAAATCTATTATGCAAAACATAAAGGACAAGGGCGCAGAGGGAGGGAGAGAAATATATAGTGTGAAAACAGAGAAAAAGGATCAAAAGTAATTAAGGAGTAAATCCTGCACGTAAAAGGCAAGCCTTAATTGTATGTAGCTTTGGGATTTAACTGTGATGTCAATGAAAAGCTGCTCATGTACTGAAGTTTTATTTCCAATTTTGCACTTAACATTGAAAATGAACCATAATTTGCTCCCCAGTTTTTGATCTAAAGCTGAACACTAACACAAAGCTCTCATTCCTGGTCATGGGCCCACTTTGAAGCCTTTGTAGAAGTAGGTCACCCACTTCGATGCTCAGTGTTAATTGAGTAGCCCGTATTGTGAATGGAGCCATCAAGAGGCAAGATGTTGCAGGGCTCTCCTTCTGCAGCTTTTTTACTGCTGTGCAACAGGAGAGGGGCAAAAAAAAGCAAGATATCACATTCATGTTCATCTCTGCATGCTCTTCCTGGGTCAGAGGAGAACATGGGGGAGGGGTGGGCAGGAAGACAGTGTCAGGAAGTGGCTTGTCCTTTTACTGTAATCTCTGCAAATGCTCTCTAAATTTCTTTTATAAACCAGACATCTGAATTCTTTGTGTATTGGCAACAATTAGCTAAACGTCTGGTAAAGATAAAGGATATGTGAATTATATTTTATTCTTTACCTGCATTCACCATTTGCTGCTTCATAATAATGTCAGCAGAAGTCCATTTATTTTGCTCAGGAAGTTAGAAAATCATGCCATCACGTAGATGATCAACAAACTGGTCAGCCAAGAAGTTTACTACAGCTGAACCCTCGCCAGAGAGATTAGCATACTTCCTTATTCTGCTGTTAATGTTCATTTGATTCATTACCAATTGTTTTAGGTGTTTCCTCATTTTCTATGACTTTTGTTCTAAACCTTTTGGGCAGAAGCAACTCAGATACAAGGCTGAGCAATGAAGGGCATTTGAACTCACTGCCGGGGTAAAGTGAAGTCAAGTCAAGTTTTATTTGTAAAGCCCAACATCACAAATCACGTATTTGCAGAGATGGCAAAAATACACACATTCTTTTCTGAAGGAGAAGTGTACATACTTGTCCAAAAAAGATGCCAGTTCTTTACTGAAGTAAAAGTACAAGCTCTGAAATGTACTCAAACTGTAAAATCAGAAAGTATTTCCACATGTCTGATGGCTGTTTCTGTGCAAAGTTATTGACCATTTTAGTATTAGTTAGGGCTGAGCAATGTATTATATTAATTCGGTTAATAAAGGCACTGCTCTTGGAAGATTGTGAAAAATACCTAAGAATTATTCCTCTGTAGATTTTCTTGCTCAACAAAAACTCTAAATGTAGCCTGTTTCCTTCTTTTACTACATAGAAATTGTGAATGAGTTTCTTCAGTCATGTTTTATCTTCAGTTATCTTGTCTTTTTTGGCCATATCACCCAGTTCTAGTAGTAGTTCTCCTAGTTTTGAATATTTCATTAAATAGTCGACATATTTTACGACTTTGTTTTATGTAGGTTTAAATTGGTGTCGTTAGGAAGAAAATAATCCACAATCCTCATCAATTGCTTTAAAAATACAAAAAGGCAAACAAGGAGTTGATAGTGCGATTCTTTTGTTGAAACAGATTGTAAAAGTAAAATATTCTTAGATATAGATACAGATGCTGGAAAACTCTTTACTTGATTACTTCATTACTTTCCACCTCACGAGAAGAAGAAGAAGAAGAAGAAGGAGCTGTGATCAGCAATAAGAAAAGCTCCAAAATATAGAACAAGTGTCAGCCTTAATGATGCATATTTTAATTCTGTCTTTACCCATAAGTCCTTCTTCTGTCTCTACATATTAGGCCTCATCAGCGATCTGATTTGAGCGGCAGCTGGTCTCCAGCAGTTGGTCTCTTGGGGGAACCTCAGTCCCATCTGTTTGCGTCTGGTTCTGCATGTAAAACTGTCTGGAGAAATTGCAAGTTAAAGCCACTTTCACTGCGGCTGCACCTGTCCCTGCAACTGGTCCTTGTTTATTTACTTATGCTGTGACCGTTACTGCAAGCCTCATGCTTCACTACACAAGAAACAGCAGCTGTGTCAATTAGACTGTTTTGAGGTCCAGTAGGAGGAGTCTGTTTTCTGGTGAATTAAAGTGAAGCATGACTGTAATGACAGTTTGTTTCACTGTTATTGATCATTGATGATTGTGAGATTATTGATGAAGGATTTTTTTGGTAACAAGTTTCACCTTTATTTTAATTTGGTGATCAATATTTCCAAGTAAAAGAAGCAACACAATGCACAGTAGTGATTCAAAAGTGAAAAATTCAATGAAAATATTGAAGTAGCTCCAGCCATTAAAGCACATAACAAATTAATCGACTAAAACAGCAGCAACAACTCAGTGCAGCATCACACCTTTCAAAGACATGACTGTTGTTGCGTTGCATTAGCAGCATGCTGCCAACATGTGGAATTTGTGAGGGCAAACTGAAAATAGACTTTGAGACCTTTCTCATGTCAGACACTCAGATGTTCAAGGTACACATTTATATAACCCATGAAAGATAAAATAACAGAGTCCATTGATACAAAATAAATCATAAATAATAACAACACTGTTTTTTTCTACAACAATCTTTCCTAGTTTGGTATGTAAAGAGGTTTATGGTGTTTGAGTTTTTCTAATAATAGCAAATGGGAGGTGGTTATTGCTGTGCAACTGCCAGTTTGCTGAATTTATGACTCAAATCTATTTGTGCTGCTTCAACTGATGCTTTTTTGTTTTCACTATTTTTCTATTATTTGGGACAAGAGTTACATTTCCAAACTCAGACAGTGTTTAATCTGAGCTTCATTAAAAACAACTTTGCAGTGCTTTTTAGTAATGAGGCAAGGAATAGCGTAGATATTGTCCCAGCTTTTTGTCACATATGGACCTCCAGATTGAGAGCATGGGAATGTCTTTGGTGACTGAAAAAGGTCAGCAAAGATTTGTTCAAGCCCCACATTCAGATGAGCTGTCTCTACAGGTGCACTTTAATGTCAGTCAGAACTGAGAGTTTTAACAATGTGTTTCATAAAGAAGTTTAGCTACAATAGAAAGACAAGCGCCACCTTGGGTCAGGCTTTTAGAGAAATGATGTGTGAGGGGGCACCTCTTGAATTAGTGAGGCAGGGATGTCTTTTGTTCTCTTTAGGCTGAGGTGAGGTCTGTCTCAGACAAGGATTATCCCAGGCTGAGTAGAGAATGCGCCTTCCCAGGGCTCAGTCATGCAGTCCCTGATCTATTGTGGGCAGTAATCAAAGCCTAAATACATTTGCATATCAGCACTGATCTCTGTTGTGTGTGTGTGTGCAAGACATATCTTTGGTTCATGATAGAGAAGTTCACAGATTGTGTAGCACACTGTTCAGGTCTCAGGGCCTCCACTAATGACTCACTTCCTGTCATCGCCTAAAGATTGTGATCATGTAAAAAAAAAAAAAAAAGAAAAAAGAAAAGGTCATGATTCAGATGAGTCAGATTGAGCATTGTACTTTCTGATCATGCAGAGTCTTAAACTGCTTCAGCCTCACTAGCAGGATGTCCTCAGACTCAGAGGGTTTGTTCAGCAGAGTCCACTTTAGGAGTGACAGAGTTTTTTGGCCTGTCAGAAAGAGCCCAGCATGTCATCTCTGATCTTTGTCGTCCTCTCTGTGTTTCTGTTCTATTCAATCCGTTTGCATGTTTCTGTCAGCGATGGCTGAGGAGCTCATGTTTTGCACATAGTGAACTCATTGACCCCACTTCTCACGGCAAAAACATCTCATTCTGTGACCCTCCCCATCTTTGTTGCGAACTCAGTAACCTCTCCTATGTTCTCCCATTCATGCACAGAAACATGGTAAATATCAACCCTCACAGGGCTGCTGGAGGTGAGTATGAATGTGGGGTTCAGTGAATATTCAGGGGGAATTTTGTCCTTCTTTCTGTTCTTTTAAATTGGTCCCATTTCTACATTTTTTCTGAAACAATGTGTCTGGCTTTTACTTTTGCAGCTCCACAATATAAAAAAATCTTCCTCCATCATTCATCATTTTCAATATGAACTGGTTATTAATCTCTAGGAATTTTATTCTACACAATAAAAGATTTGTTCTATTTATAAAACATTGCAAAATGCCTTGAAGTGACAAATGAGTGAATCATATTCTGATTATTAAAACTTACTGAATGGTTTGCTGAGAGCCTCTGACCAAGAGAGGCTTTTGTAAGATCCATTCAGACAATACTTCATTTGTTTTTAATATGAGTGTCTTCATCTCTGTGCTTTGTATATCCCTGTTGAATTCTGTGGTTGGGGACATCTGGCTTTACTAACTGTAGGGAGCTGCTTTAGTGTTCACATGGGTCTTAAGGGGAATTCCAAGCCTGTATGTCTTATAGCGTTGCAGTTTGGTCTCATTGCACCCTGCCTGCACAGCAGTGAGTTGTGTTTTAGGCTGAAGAGTACATGTGTTGTATGACTCTCGTTCTGCCCCTCAACCATCTTTGTTTTTCTTCCTGAGAATTTTACCACAGGAGGCGCCTCTGTGTCCATTTTAGATCTCAAAACATAGCATTAGAGAAAAAGGAATGAATGAGGCTTTAGGTGTATACATGTTAGTACAAGGACAAATGTGACCACATAGAAGAAATTAGCTAGTTGGTTATGTCCAAAGATATACAGTCTATCTTATTCAGGATGATTTTTTTTTATGCAAAAGTGACAAACATAAAGCAGGTAAAATACTATTTTGAGAAGTATACATACTGGTCCTTAGATGTGATGATTCTGATATTTATTCACCAGCTGAAGTCATTTCATCATATGTAGTTTTATTAAGGTACGATGATGGTTATAAATTTTACTCTTACTTTATTCTTTGCTGTTTTGTCCATTTAGTTGTTGTTGCTAAGAACAGGACTGTGCAAATAAAAGTAGCTATGACAGGAAAAACGGGAATGACCACTTCAATAAAAGTTTATACTTCTTTAATTGGCATAAACAAAATATGGGTCTAATTGTAAAGCTGTAAGAATAAAAGTGTTGAGGCTACTGATTTGAAATGCCGTCCGTCCGTCCGTCCGTCTGTCCGTCCGTCTGTCCATCCATCCACCATTATCGATGTCGAAGTAAAAGTACCCTTGTGTTTGTTCACTGATTTTGTGCCTCTTGAGCTTAGATGAAGTTTGTGTTAGAGTCTTTTTTTTTTGTAGATGATTGCTGACTCCATTCCTCAGCGAACAGTAGCTAGAGCTGCACAATGGTGCTGCTGAAGAGGAGCAGAAAAAAAGCACTGAAGCCCTCGTACTCAGTGAGAATGTTGTCATGCATAGTAATTTGATATTATTTAGAATGTGACAATATTCTGAATCTGACAGGCTTCATGTAAACAGTATATTCCACATTCTGAATTAGATGTTTTTCCAGATGAAGTGTTTTCCATTTCAGACATGTTGGATGTGCAGGTATTATTCTGGTTTTATGACAGTTCTTTGGACATGTGAACAGTGCATGCAGGAAATGAATCTAATTTTTGCATTCTAGTACAGGTTCAGCATAAAAATCCTGTTTATGCTTAAATGAGGTACAGACAATGACCCTTTATGGTAGAGATGGATGCTCCAAAGAAAACTCTACATGTCTGGTCAGAAGAAAAAAACACACCTACTGTTTTATTATAACAGAGGATATTAACAGGTTTATAGATATGAGCAATTATCAAAAAGTTCAGGTTTTTCCTTAAGATATTTGAAGAACGAAAGAGGGATGTTTAGTTCATCTGCTTCCATTGGAAAACTTTGAAAAAACATTATTTTAAGAGGATGTTCAGGTCTGAATGTAAGGAGGAATTTTCATTTTCATTAATGCAAACAGACTATTTGGAATACTGCCTTTTTCAGAATTAGGGAAAAAAACTGAATATTAGTGTGCATAATAGGACTGAGCCTACAGCTGTTATCATGGAAGCAGTGACAGTGAAAGGCTAATTTTTTAAGATACCTTTCAGTGTCAACACACATTAACTATTGCATGTTGAAACCATCATACACACTGTTTAGCAGTCTTACATGTATGGGATTTTTTTTTTTAAAGGGAAAGTGCTTAATATATTTACAGTCATCAGTCATAACTATACAACAACGCTGCATCAGACTCAGAAAAGCTGTGAGAAATTTGGCATTCAACAAAAAATAATACGAAATGTCTTGTGGAAAACAAAAAGCTTTTTAAGGTGATTTCAATTTAAGTTATTTTACTGATCGCTTGTAGAGTTAAATGGTCAAAATGTGATAAAACGCACCATTAATGCTTTTCCTTATTAGATTAAAGTCCTCAGAGAGAAATTTGTTCTATTATGCACTTATCTTGTTTCTGTTATATTCAGTGATAATACTAAAGTAATATTCATTCAGCCAATACTTTACTATTATGTTTTGTGCTTACAGCTGTTTGCTTAAGACAAATAACAAAAGTTGATGTGATTTGGATAATATGTCTTAAGCCGTGGTCAGTTTACACGATTATCTTGATATCAGGGATCCCAAACATTTATTTTGTGTAAATGACACCACATATTCCATTCAATCCTTCATTCCCCAGTGCCAAACTCTGTTAGTGTCTGGAGAGCACGAGGAGGGGTTGGAAAAGGTTTGGTAGACAAAATATTATTAGAGGAGGATATGGACATGTGCATACATCCTGTTCATCTGCTGGCTTCATGCTCTCACTCTGTATGAAAAATGACCAACCTTTCCCCTGCAATCCAAGATATTTACTCTCTGAAAAGAGACTGTGGTTAACACTTTCCCTTCATAGTTGTCTCCTTTTCATGCTCAAAATATTCAATATAAAACATGCATTTTTTTTTATAGAACTGATTCAAGGGCTTTAAACCAATACTTTTATGTATCATGATAGTTGAAAATTGGCTGTGTTTAATGCACTACAGCTCTTAGATTACTTACAAATGGTCTGTGTTTTCTATTCAGAACTCCATCAGACACAACCTTTCCCTGCACAGCCGCTTTGTGCGAATACAGAACGAGGGAACGGGAAAAAGCTCCTGGTGGATGCTGAACCCTGAAGGTGGTAAGAATGGAAAGTCACCGCGACGTAGAGCTGCCTCCATGGACAACAACAGCAAGGTTGCCAAAAGCAGAGGAAGAGCGTCAAAGAAGAAGGTACAGCACCTCAAGATAGTAATAGAGATGATAAATGATTGTTTGACATTTGAATGATATCACCTCTTAGTTTTTCACATAGGCATTGACTTGACAGAGCCCAGAATCTTCTCCATCAAATATGTTTGACATGGGTTACATGTACAGGCATTTCAGTTTATTGACAGCAGGGGACATTGTGTACCAGAACACACTTACAGCTACCAAAATCAGACACAAATTAATGTTACATCTTCACAGACTATATAATGTTAAAGTTACAGTTTTTCCCCCTTCAAACATAAACTCCATTAGTTAAAAGAACTAAAACAGAATAACACTGTGTCTTATAAACTTAACGTGCGTCATCAGCTGATAGTTTACATTACACGACTGTTAGCTTAGCTCTGTTTTTAGACGGTAAACAGCTACAGTAAAACCACAAATCACCTCTGTTTTGTTGCATTAAAGCTGATAAAACTGTAACGTAGTAACCATTTATCTTCATGAGCCTCATAATCAAACTGGCCTGTGTTGAAGAAAACACAGAAATTTCAGTAATTCTTTTAGTTTAGAGCTTTGTCCAGTGGTAAAAACAGCACTGTTCTGTGTTGGTCTTTCTTTGGAGAGTTTGCATGGGTTTTCTCTGGGTACACCGGTGTCCTCCCACCATCCAAAGACAAGCAACAATTGTTAACTGGTCATTGGTAGTTGGGAATCAGATCTAAATGGCCCATAGGTGTGAATGTGAGAGTGAATGGTAGCTTGTCTATATATGTCAGAGGTGATCAACCTGCAACACCTCCAGGGTGGATGGATGGATGGATGGATGGATGGATGGATCTGGTTCATAATCATTGCTGATGAACTGACTTGGTATTAACCATTACTATGAGCTCAATGTTAGAGGCAGTAAAAAATGAGGCAATAATGTTAATTATGGAACAATGAAGACTGTCACTGAATTCTGTTTTTCAAATTCTATTTTTTACTTACATACACCATACACATTTAGTATTACAACAGTGTTTTGTAATATTCTGTCCTGTTGCTACATTCACATAGATCATCAATGATTCAAGCTTCACACCCCATCTTGCTTATCTTTGACATAAACCCTCTCTGATTGGTGTTGCCTCTGTTCATTTAAGGTAAAATACAACACACCATTCACTGAAGTTAGAAAAACAGTGATTTCTTTATGATGTTCAGCCACATCGTGCCAAACTCAAAGTGGAGTATTATTCAGAGCTAAAGCCACCATGTGATGCCACTGCTAATTGTTAAGTAAACAGTACCAGGCTCCAGATTCATCTTTACTCTACAGACATTTCATTAAACCGTCTGCATTTTTATAGTAGTATTTTGTGTTTTTCCATCCTCAGACATCTCTACAGGAAGGGGTTGAGGTTGGAGCAGGCAGCCCTGGGTCCCAGTACTCAAACTGGCTCGGTAGCCCCAACTCCCACAGCAACGAGGACTTTGAAACCTGGGGCACCTTTAGGACCCGAACCAGCTCTGACGCCAGCACTCTGAGCGGCCGTCATTCACCTTTCCCCTCTGAACAGGATGACGTGGGGGAGTCCGATGTCCACATGGTGTATCCCTCAGGGCAGGGGGCGAAGATGACCCCTGCCCTGCCCAGCCTGTCAGAGGTGGCTGGATCCATGGGCCGACACAGCTCAGAGAATGTCATGGAGAACCTGCTGGACAACCTAAATCTGCTGTCACCCAAAAACCCCCAGCTGGGCTCGGACTCCTCGCATTCATCAAATGCTCCCCTGCTTCAGAATAACCCTTACACTTCCCCTAGCTTAACCCCCCACCATCAGCAGGACTACCGTAAGTGCATGTACAACCAGGTGAGGATGAACTCGTTGTCCCCTGTCCCCATGCAGACACTTCCAGAGAACAAGGCTGGCTTTGGAGCTTATGAGAACCATTTTAACTGCCCTCCTGCCCTCCTCAAAGAGCTGCTGACCTCTGATGCAGAGGCCAGCAGGGACATGATGCCCTCTAGGGACTCAATGGTGCCTCAGGTTGGGAGGGGGGGTTGTTTAATGCCTACTTACAACAGTCAGAGCCATGTGGGGGGGCATAATGAAGTAAAAATGATGAATCTTCCTCAAACTCACCCAATTCCTCATGTAAGTCCACAAACTATACATAGCCAGGGTCCCTTAACCTCACGAGACCTGAATAGCTGTAACATGATTCCCCTGACTAGTCTGAGTAGCATGTCAGGGGCCTCTCCTCGAATGACCACCCTGAGGACATGTATGCAGCTGCCTCATGGACACCCAGCACACGGTAATGATGTCACAACAGGCCACAGCAACGGATACAGGGAACTGAATGTGGTTCATCCGCGAGGTCATCCCCTGGAGCGACTACCTAGTGACCTGGACAACATGTCCATCGAGAGGCTCGAGTGTGACATGGAGTCAGTGCTCCATGACACCCTCATGGACGGAGGAGGGCTGGACTTTAACTTTGACCCGGCAGGAGGCCCTCAGGGTTTTCCCCCCAGGGTGAAAACCACCTCGCATAGCTGGGTGTCAGGCTAGAACACACTGATCCTGAGACTATTGTTCTAATAGTAAATACATGTAATAAATTAGAGAGGCACTCAAGGACCCACAGTTCTGCGGGATAATCCAAATTGAGCCGAATCTGAATTTTAGGCCTTGGTGTTAATTTGATCAAATATGTATCAATGCAAGTTAAACCAGATGACAGGAAAACATCAATATAAACAAAAACCCACTAGCGAACACCTGCAATCAAGCAATGCCGTTTAACGTCACTGTCATGTAATTAAGTCACACTTAGAAAAATATGAAAAAGCTTTATTGTAGTTTTTATTTAATCCTGCAGACAGGTTATGTGATCTCTCTTGACAAAGGTAGGAAGTACTTAATATTTTAAAAGAATATTTCTCATCCCTCCTAGGTGCCGTTCATTTCCTTATTCAGCAACAGAAAAAAAAGCCACTGTTAGAATTCTTCCTCTGTGGCTCCTTCTGAGGTTTCTACCAATATTTTCTTTTATTTCCAGCACAGGGTTCTTTTTTTTTTTTTTTTTTTTTTTTTTTTTTTTTTTTTTTGTGGGGGTGGGGTAACCCGGACAGAGGGTATTGTAAATTGTATAGATTGTAAAGCCCTTTGAGGCATATCACTGATTTGTGACATTGGATGATATAAATGAATTTTAATTGTATTGAAATGACACATTTTCATATCTTTAACTGCAGGTCCATTGATTTTCATTAATTAGCATTTAAGAGACAACACCATTTACGCACAAAGATTCAGACACTGAAATAAGGCACAACTCGTGTGCTATGTTTACAATATCATGTTTAAAAACTGGAACTATATATAAATACACATTTTGCAGATTTATGGTAAATCACAATGCAATAACAGCTCAAGCTATAGGACTCATAGGCAATGTGACATGTTAGTTCAATGTTCCCATCACATTTTATAAGACGGTTCCACTGAACAATAAAAAAGATCTCTGAGAAAGCCTGAAGGACTGTACGGTGCAATGAAAAATCAACATTTCACAGATACATCAGGAATAATTACATGCATAGTTGGAGTTTACTATATAGAAGTCCCACCCCTTCTGGTTCTGCCCCATGGGACATAACTTCAGAAAAAAATATATTACAGTAAATGGTGAAAGATAAGTCATTTATGAATCCCATTTACACATGTTTTTGTCAATGTTGAAAGATCATTTTAAAAGTGAAGAAAGTTGCAGTTACAGCAAAACTATCAGACTGCAGAAATACAGAAATACAGTGAGTACATGGCCGAAAGTTGCAAAGAAAGTTGCAATGTGATCATAACTGACTCTCCAAGAGCTGTTGAAAATGTCTGTACAGCTTCAACATAACCAGACTTTCCACCTCTTTCAATACTTTTTCAACTTTCTCCTGAAGAATGAGGTCAACTATGCCAAGGCAGTGGCTGTTTTTTTGTTGGTGACGTCACATGTATCCCTGAGATATTTGTACACAAAGCTAGATTTTTTCCTCACTATCTTTACCCAAAATTGTGACTTTCTCAGCTCGTGAAAATTTGATAAACATCATATGAATAAACGGTGGCACAACTGAAATGTGATCTTAAATTATTTATGTGTCGCACTATTGGGACTTCGGCGCTCTACATCCTCTGCATCTTTACCATTGACAGAGTTTGACAGAAAGACGCACAATAAATGAATTATCAGTCAGATGAATCAGTCTCCGCCTAATAGTTGATGCTGTATGCATTCAGATATTCTATTCTGATGGACCACACCTCAGATGAATGATATTTGTATAGATATAAATGTTAGTTTTTCAGGGTCACAATGGAGAGAGATTAATTGATTGTGCAGAAATGACTGTAGTTGGTTAATTTTGTGTAAGGTAAAGCATATAAAACTGAAAATCTTCAATCATTTAATCACAAAGCCTGAATGTAACAAGACAGATGTGATGGTACATTACTGTCAGCAGCACTCACATTATGGATCAGCCATAAATGCTTCATTTTAGGTGTCATTAGTGACCCTGAGACAGACTCTGATCATTCACCATTCTATGCTATATTTATTTATGCTTTCTGTAATTATTTTCTGACATCTGCTTCCTAAGTTTGTAAATTTAATGTGTGTATATGCTGTGTGTGATTTATTATATACTGTTGTGAGTTATGTGATATTCTTATGCTGTAACATATTTAACATGAAACTGACTGAAAGAAAATGTGACATCATTAGAGGTGTCGCCTCCTAAAAACAGCTTCAAGTCATATATGACGTGGTTTTATTTTGTCATAATGCAAAGAGATTTAATACCAGACAGACTAGATGAAGAAGCTAATAATAAAAAAACAAATGGAAATGCACCAAAGACTTTTGTATTTTACCAAACAAATTTCAGTTTCATTTGGAAAACTTGCAGTGGTTATATAGTCTCGCAGACTCATAAAGGTGTAAATATTATTTTCTTGATTACATTTTTTGTATATGAAGGCTTTGTTTGACTTGTAAGGCTTAAACAGAAGTATTATACTGCCATGACTTTGTTATACATTGTTGTTTACATAGCTCAGTCCAAACTATATCTATAAATATATGAACACACATACCTCAAAATATTTTACCTCTCAAGTGCTGAAAGGATTTTTCCTGCCATGTGTCGCATATATGTCTTCACCTTTAGGATAGTAATACAGTTTCCTTTTTTGTATTTGATTTAATCTGAAATCACTTGTTTTTATTCAGTGTTACAGGCCTCGCTTTGTATTTTTAAGGTTTTCTTGTGCTTGAGGACAATAGCCATTAGTTTATAGCAAATATGTTGTGACATTGTAAACATTTTAAGATTAAAAATGAATTTGTGTGAAATAAAGACATTTGCATTGTTTTGTTTTGTTTTTTTTCAGGGAGCTCAAGAAATGACAAAATTACTTTACATTACATCTTGGTGTAAGAATTTAATTTCTTTGTCATGATAAGTAATAAAGAATAATTTGATGCCCCCCAACCTTGTAGCAGACCAGTCTTTGTCTGAAGATTCTTAAGTTTGCCTACCTGAGTTATACTTTGAATTTTTTTTTTCCAAGTTATGAAATAATAAATCTGTGAGGAAAACTTCTCTTGTCTCTATTGTAGCTCTATCATTAGTCACTTTTACACAGAGAGCCTGGAAAAAAGGTGAGATGGTGATTCCACCTTTTTTCCACCATTGACCAATTTCCACAGCCAAGCCAAAGGAGTAACAGAGGTGAGACAGGCTGGACTTTTACACAGTGGACCTGCATTCCGGAATCAATGGGGAAGTGACAGTGCAGTGTATAGTGTGACATATAACTTGCGCGTCAGAAATACCCGGAGCATAGCGGTGCTGTTATCCTCTCCAGGGTCGGCCCGTCTTTCACTGTTCCACAGTTGTTAGCATGGATAGAGTGACAGCAAATGGTGGAAATATCAACATCAGCAACAAAACTGACCCAAGTGGACGCATTTAACACTAAGACAGAAATTTTAGATGACATTGTCTGATTGTGTCAGTGCTGGTGGAGAAAATCAAAAGAATTAAATAAATAACAATTTACTGAAACCCAGCATGCATTAGAAACTTCAAAAACGTTTCTAAATATTTGTCAGTTTGCGTGTTTTTGCAGTAAAAGGAGCCTGCTGATTCATGCGGCTATAACATTAACTCACGCCGAGGCGCTTACTCATAGGAAGTGTGATACATGAACACAGCATACCTCAACTCTACCTACAAATAGTTTCCAGGTTGTCAGCCTGTTTTTTTGTCTCCACATGATTTTTGATGACTACCATTGTTTTTTTTTTGTTTTTTTTCTGGGTTTTTTTTTTTATGACTGTATTTTTTATTCCTTCCTGATGTGACTCATTCAGTCTCAATAGTTTCTTCAAAGTGGCACTGAGGCTGTTGCAGCCATAAAAAATAAACATTTATTCTGGTTAATACGGAACAAATGCACAATGCAAGTATGGAGGCAACTTGGAATAAAGTGTGATTTACCCTGTTCTCTTGTGTTGAAAATAATTAAAAACAGGTTAATTATGTAATAAATTTAATCCAAATCAATTCAAACCCTGCATTACAGATCAAATCATACACTGTTGACATAATAAAGATTATATCTAACACCCACACACGAATTTTGAGATGTCTGAGATCAAATATGAGATCAAATCATGGTCATCTACCATCAACCCTGAAGTTTCTTCTTGATTTCTTGAAGCAGAACAAGTCCGATGAACAGGTTTTAGTGAAGACATCAAATAGTCACTCTTCATAATGCACCGAGTTCATTAGGAAATGAAGGTATGTTGACATTTGCCCTTTGATTTCTGAGAAATGTGCCAAACTTGAGGCTGTAGACAGTAAAGGGTGAAATGAGGCCAAAGGTACAGTCTGTATTAACAGGAGGTACACTGAGAAAATAATATAACTTTTTCATACATTTTTTAACAGATTAATAATATGGCACATAATCAGTTCTTGTGTATTTTACATTTGAATAAAGTAATGCAATAATTGGTAATGAGTAATGGCCTTGGGGTCCCCCTGGAAGAGCTGGAGGAGGTGTCTGGGGAGAGGGAAGTTTGGGCATCCCTGCTTAGACTGTTGCCTCCGCGACCTGGCCCTGGATAAGTGGTAGAAAATGGATGGCTGGATGGACGGACGGACGGACAGACGGATGGATACAGTAATGCAATTTGGTGAATAAATATTGAGTGACTTGTGGTGCTCAATATTAATATTTGAGTGTGAAATAATTTTTCACCATGGGACGTTATATTTTATTTAATGGTCACCACAATAACCTGTACCTGCATTTCCCAAATGTAGGGTCAGGATGCAAAATGAGTCATGGAGCAGTTTTTCTGGGTTAGATTGAAACAACAATGATATAATAATATGAATTTATTTTCCCCATGACAATTCATAGTGTATTTTCTTTCTTTTTTTTGTATCATTTTGAGACATAAAATTGTTTTTTTTTTCTGGGTTGTGTGTGTGTGGGGGGGCGGGGTGGGTGGGTGTGTGTGTGTGTGTGTGTGTGTGTGTGTGTGTGTGTGGG
>JAPQRP010000008.1:5866575-5883517 GCA_037367295.1 Apogon hyalosoma
GCTAACTTTACTGATCTCTATGGTGGAAGTGTGTAATGACATCTTTGCTGCAGCTGCTTTAACTGTGTGTGTGTGTGCGTGTGTGCGTGTGTGCGTGTGTGTGTGGCTTATTGTGCATTATTGTCCACAGTGTGGAGCTTTTGCATTACAACACTGTGCATCTTAAACAACCCCTCTGTGCAACGCAAATGTGTACGAATTCCACAGAAAAAAAAAAAAAAAAATCTTTGAATGACTTATAAACATCATGTCTAAGTGAAGCAAAAAGGAAATGTACGTACTGTGAGACTCAGTTTGATGTGTTATCATTATCCTGCCAAAAAGGAAGCAGGCCGCGGCAAAGAGGTGCAGCTCCATGACGAGAAGAATCTATCCGATCAGATCAATAACATTCACCCCTGTGAGTTTAACACGGGACACACCATCAGGAGCAAGTTGCATCAAAATACCAACAGTATTTCGGAGCGTCAAAACAGAAGATGCTGTGAATCCCGCAAACATGCACGCTGACACAAACTGCAGCCCATATTGTCATCTGTCAGTAGCGCAGTGACACCGGGCCTGGATGATGTTTGTCCTGCCTGCAGCCCAGTGCAGCCTGCAGATGACTACGCCCATGCAGTGACTTTGCACTGCAGCAAACTGTCTGCGCACATTTGTCTTCATTGCAGGTAAATGAGGCAGACTCTAGCTGTATCACCGCCGCTACTGACATGCAGGGACAGATCTCATGAATAAACTCTACCCGAGTATTATTTATTAGTCTGCTGATGAGATGATACAGACGGTCTTACCTGGTTTAGGACCCGGTCCCGAAGTGGAGCTGCGCCGGTATGCAGAGCTGGAGCTGGATCAGCAGCAGCAGCGTAAGAGGACGGGGTTACTCAGAGCTGTACGCCCTCACTCCTACATGCCCACACATAAGCTTATATCCGACTGTCTCTCCAAGCAGCTCTACAGAAATATGAGGAGAAGGCTGGGTTAAATTTCACTTTACTTTCATTAGTCACCAAAGCAGATCAGAGATTTCACATCGACAGACTCTCTCATGTGTGACTCCTGAAACTGGATCATGGAAACACCCCCTTCAAAAAGAAAAAGGAAAAAAAAAAAAAAAAAGTTGTGATTTGTGTTGATATGTGCGCAAATATACTGATTATTCAATGCAACATGACAGAAAAATCAATGCAATTCTCATTCCGGCTGCTACTCCCATTCACTCAGCCACATATTTGAGTTTCCTTTCAGTAGATGTCATTTCTTGGTGCAAAACAACAGTTCCCTCTGCAGGACAACAGCCGAAAGTGCTATCTCAGACAGAAAATTCATATATAGAAATCAATGTTTTGGTGACATCTAGCGTAAAACCTCTGCAGAGGCGTTTCCACTGCATTTTTTTTTTTTTTGGGTAGAGTACTTATGCAGACATTATATTTAAACTTACTGTAAATGCACTGTTTGACTTATCCCAGAAATATATTAAAAAGAAATTAAATTTGTAATCTGCAGGGGGATTTGTGCATGAATATGATATGATGTGATAAATATGGCTTTGCAGAGCCAACTCAAACTAAAAGCTGGCTTGGTTCCTGCCTGTGAAAACAGCTGTTGTAAACCCATCACACACACACACAAAAGACATAAAAAACACAATATTCGTCATTCATCCTCATTTACCTTGAAGTTATCTCAGTAGAAATGTACTTTCTTATTAAAATTTCTTTCACATATTAACAATGAAACATGTATTTAGATTATGTTTCAAACCACTTACTCGTCTTCAAATGTTCTGAACACACACCCTCGGCTGCACAGTGTTGGTGAGCAGCTGAACTTTGCCAGTTTTTGGGTCAAAAATCTGGCCATGGCCGGTAATGGCGCAGCAAAGGAAGAACAAATCATCCAAAAACACATCTGTCCACACCTGGTGCAGTAGCAGAGGTTTATTAAAGGGGAAGAGAAGCACTAACACTCTGCTATGTTAAGGCTAAAATTGCTTTTTGCACCTGAGACGCATAGTTTTCTTCCAAGTAAAATGCAAAATTGCACAGTAAAGGGACTGTATAAGGCACTGACAATTCAAGTGCCAGGATAGTGATCGTTGTTGAAGAAGAATAGTTGATGGATCTGAATTTCATCTGCAGTGTATCAGCAGCAGCATCCAGCAGAGAAGCAGCAGAGATCACAGCCACAGAATCTCTAATGAATAGTTTTGGCAGAGATCGCAACACCTGCCCCTCTGATAGTCAGCTGAAAGAACCGTGCAACTGTAGAGATAGAGATTCAAAAGGCACATATACTCATTGTTTCCGCTGTGGTTCGTACAAAGACAGAGACTCCGCAACACTTGTGTCAGTGTCAGGGGGGATTGCTTCACCGTGGCAGTTGTTGAGCAGCTGTCCATGAAGGACCTTGACAAAATGGATGAGCTTTGTGAAGAGGATGGAGTGTCTCCAGAGGATAAAGTGGATATAGCACATCCAGAGCTACTGGGTGGGACATTATACCGTTCTGATAGTTTTGAAGTATGTGCTTTCTGTGCATGATTTTACATCTTTTTACATTGCTATTTAAAGTTATAATACCACAAATAACAGCAGCACTAGAAAATAAACTTGCAGGCCAACCAATGACATCATCCATACTAAGCCTGTTCATTTTTAAAGCTTTAATGTGATAGAACTAGCTGCATCTTCTGTAGCTTTTTCAGATATCCAGTTATGGAACCTCTTATGAGTCTCTCTTTCATACTTTTGATCAGGAAATGATGAAACTATCAAAAGATGGAAATGACAAAACCCAAACACGTGCTGTGTAATTGGTCATTTACACAAAATAAAAGTGTCGAGAGCTGTCAGTAAAACTGTCCTTTTAACTTTTTACTTCCACACTTGAACAGATTTTAATCAGTCCTATCGAGAACCTCAATTTTCCCCATGAAACATAACTTGCAGCTGGCTTTATTAGATTCTTTATCTCTGCAGAGTGTTCTCTAAAGCCTTATTTTTGGTTGAGAAAAACATGCTGCTTCTGTGGAAAGGAAACTAAAATGTACTTTAGCTTTGTATGGACATACCGGCCAGTCACTACATCACACATCGCAGTGTAAAAAGAATGTTACTGATAATGCCAAAACATACATCCTCTGTTTAAAGCACTGTTGATGCTACATTTTCAGAGTTATAATTAGGTAACATTAACTTACAAAATGTATAATATGCATGTTATGTAGTTGGGAAACTACTGGTGTGTATTAGTTGCACCCAGAATGTGAAAATGTAGAAGAGCTGCTGAGGTGTTTCAGCTTATCCAGCCACTGTCACAACACTTCCTTTTTCTTGGTCATTCAGCAGGGTGTTTTCAATCGACTGATATGGAACCAAAGGTTTGTGTATTGACATGTGATACTCACTCCTCTGCTAAAACAGGGGCTGAAAATCAATATAGATCCTTACACAATACTGAAAAATGTCCCCAAAGTCCAGTGGAGCAGCATTTTCTCCCCCTCCTTCCCTGTCCCCCTCCCTCTCTCTCTCTCCTCTGTTTCTTCTATAAGCCGACCTCTACTGTATCTACCCCTGGCATCACACTGCAGAGCACTGAGGAAAGCTCAAACTGCATCACAGAAGGTGAGAATGATTCTTTCACTATTATTTGCTGATTCTGAGCTATGGTTAAATATTGCTTTGTGTTCTACAGTCAGTGTTTGTGTCTTTCTTTCTCACTTTATTCTGGATGAGGCAATTGGTTTAATACTGGAGTCAGCACTAAATCAATTTTTTTTGAATGACAGAAGGTTTGCATCAAGCAAACAAATTGTAGCTGCTCTGCTGCATGTCATTATTCAACATTTCATGCAAAATTGCATATGGTCACCTTATATGTTCTCTAGAGTGTTTAAGCATAGAAATGCGTCAGTGTTGGCAATCCACCAGTGAAGTTTCCAGTCCACGTCTTTGCAGAGTAAAAAGTCAGGATGGATTGTTCTCAGTTGTTCAGTATGAAAGACTTTTTCTTCAGTAGCCTCTGTGGGTTTGCATAAGAGCTGCAGAACAGCGGTTCTCATGTTTCTGAAATTTGAATCCACTCTTAACAGCATAGTCAGCTGTTTCGTTGTGAGCCTCAATTAAAGAAATCACAGCTAAATAAATCAACAAAAAGTTTTGCTTGTATAGTACAAGGTTGATACTAGATTAATTGCTCTTTTTTATTATCTTTTTTTCAGGAAAGTTTGGAGAATGATTGTCCTTACTACAATTTTCCTTTTTGGTAATGTCACTTCTAATATATTTAAAAACAAATAAGGATTTTTCACTGATAACATTCATTTTTAAATGTTCTGAGTTACTTTTTGCTATGGTTCAGAATCAGAAATATTATGTAACTTTAATATTATCTGACCATTTCTTTGTGTCATACTATCCATAGGATTTGCATCAGCTCAGAAGGTGGTACAGTTGACCTACTGCTCCCTAGATGACAACAACCACCTAAGGATGGACTGCAAATATGCGGTTCCTCCAGAGTCTGAGTCAGAAGTATACTGCAAGTATACACAGGGTGAGACAAGACTCCTTGACACCACTTTCCCGGATGAGGAGCAGCACGCCCCCTTCAAGACCCGCGCCAAAGTCAGACTCTTTACAGGCAACATTTGTCGTCTGCTGTTCAAAAACCTCCCCAACGGCAAATCCAACTTTACCTGCAACATCAAACAGGGAGACTCGGCCACAGTTACCAAAAGCACAGTGGTGGAAAAAAGTAAGCTGTTCTCTGCACATTGTTTATTTACATCCATGCACATCCTGTCACTACATATGCAAAAAGCAAATATTTGACAGGCTGCCAAACAAAATACTCCTCTGTCTGATCTTGTGTTACTTTTTCTTATTGCAGAACTCCTCCTCCCCTGCTCAGCTTGGAGTGTCCTATTACAAAGCTGCAGTGGCCTACTGTTGACCTTGATGACACTTCCCATGCTGCTGGAAATTCACTGGCTGTGAACAAGGCGCCAAACTGCTGCATAAGTTAACACTGCACCCATAATCATCCAGAGAGGGCTCCTGGACTCTTCTAATGTTGTGTGTATGCACAAATTGCATAGAGTTGAGTTGAACTGAGTGGTCGTATACAGAACTGTATATCTGGTATGTCACAGGCCTGCATACTCAGCATTATGCACTCAATACTCAATAGCACATGTACTACTACATATACTTTACACTTGACAATATATGTAGATACTTACAGTTTGAGTCTGTTAGAGCTAAGCTGATTTCTTGCAGACATGCAAACTGTTTGATGAGGTAAAAGCATGCAATATGGACCTGAAATAATAATCATGTAATATTTGTGTTCCGATAAGATGCACTTACAAATATTTTATACACAAAGGAATGATTTAAGAGGGTGACACTGTTAAAAAAGATAAAAATATGAGCTGTACTGTTTGGCAAATGACTTTTGTCAGTGCAAAAAAGGCGTAGGTTAGCTCAAGTATCCAATGTGATTCACTGGGTTTCATCATAACTGAGGGTGTCCCCTGTGTGTCCTCATGGCTGCCAGATGATGAGGACAGAAAGAGGCAGCCTTGTGCTGCACAGGTCTGCAAGAGGATGATTATGTATGATCATCAATAAAAGCAGGAAAATGGTGAGGAAAAAGAAGGGGCAGGGAACCAAACATGTTAAAAGCATTTAATCGACCTGCGACGCATGCATGAGCAATAAGGTTCTTCTGAGGTGACGTTGTACAAAGTCCCTCGGCTATTACAACAAAAAACCCAAAACACATGACTTTTATCCTACTTGTGCCTGAGACATATAGTCCATGTTCAGCCAAGGCTTGTTGTTATAAATACATGTATCTGCAAGCTAGGTCTAGTCACATCTACAGTGACAAGTTCTATTTATACGTTCACACTAAATATGCTAATTATGGTGTTTTCTTTGATAATGTGGAGGATTTTTACTATATAGTTGAGTAGGCGGTGTGTAGCCAAAGCACAATCATTTAATTGCACTGAAAAGCACTGCTGTACTATGTACTGTACAATGACAATAAATGAAATAACTCAACCAGTTACATGTGTTGTATAATCACTCATAGATTAAAGGTGCAGTTCATGTCCTCAGTATTTGGTCCAATTTGATTAAAAAGAAGGAACAGCAAAGCGCTTTAAGTAAGTTTTTCATAGATCAGGGATGATGGAGATAAAAGTTATTTACCTGTCTGTATTTGTGTAATATCCTGAAAATACTTTTTTATTACAGTAGAAGAAGAATTATTAGATACTTTAGTAACAATTTTATCATCACATAGAGAAAGGGCTCCACCTCAGTAAAATATAGTTAAAGTATAAAAAAGTAACTATTATGCTTTTATGTTTTTGGATTTCTATGTATATGTTGCGTTTCACAGCTGTAAATGTTCACAGTTGAGTTACTTTAATCAATTTTATCATAATTTATAGTCTATATCACATCTATAAGATCATCATATGTTTGTTGTTTGTTTTGCTGGCTCTATAAGCTAGCTGCTAGCCTGTAAAAAGGAAGAAAATGAAAAAGTTGATTTTTTTTCTCAACCCACAAACTATTAATCCTTTGGTTCATCACTAATTATCAGAATTAACAGATTTGGGCAAATAGAGGAATGCTTAAGCCACTGCAGTTGTTTATAAAATGTGAACTGCAGTGTCTTCCCTGTGTTCAGCAAACCTATATTCTGATAAAGGGAGTTTTCTGTTGTTGTTTTAACGTCACAAATAGTGTCTTTGTGGATAGTGACAATAGAACTAGTGTCCTGTCTTGAATGACTTTTTACATTTTAATTATTATGCAGCATAAACCTGATTAAAACAGCATAAAAAATTCATCCAGAGTATGACTAAACATTCAGTTTGTTAAGAGGTGACTGTGTTGTTACACAATGTCAAACTGTCAGTGAGTCATATTTTTCATTGCAACATTTTTTAGTCCTGAGTCACTGGTGCCTGATTCTGCACATCCATTTGGTGCACATTTTTGTCATTAACAGGTTTATATTTACTTGTGAGGCAACCAGTGCATCACTAATGTCTAAACCACAAAATGTTAAACAGCCCTGGTGATCAAAAACACCCACTGATCTAAAACTTCATCAGATGAATCTTAGGCTACGTTCAGACTGCAGCCAAATGTGGCCCAAATCTGATTTTTTTGCCCATATCATATGTATCTGATCTGTTAAAGACAGTTTGAACGGTACAAATCCGTTTTATTTTTTCAAATCTGACCCACACCACTTTCATATGTGGTTCAAAATCCGATACGTATCCGATACGTCACTTCAGGGTTGCATTCACTTTATACTTGAAATTGATAAAAGTCACATTTAATGTGTAATATTAACAAGGACACAAAAAAATCAGATTTCACCAAAAAATCCCAATTGTGCATTAAGACCTGCTGTCTGAACGTAGCCTTATTTGGACATTAAGAGGCTCCGTAGTGAATGTGGAAACAATAGTTGCTTTCCATTGGACATATGCGCAAAACTTTACAGATATTTACTAAGTGTTGACAAAACAGAAGTTCATAATGTCGTGTTTTCCATTAAATCATAAATGCGATGATTTGTTTATTTATTATCGTGAGATGACACAAGAAGTCATGCCATAAACACAGCGACGAACATAAATATCGTGTTGATTTACAGATATATTCATTATCATTATATATTACCCCATTATCCCATACTAAATTAAAAATGTATTTTGTTTCCTGGTGTGTCCACACTCACTGTGCCATGTTTCTTTTATAACTCTTCTTCTTTGCTTGTTGTAATATCCGTCAACATCTGTTTTTTTTTTTTTATTCACGTGACTCTAGTTGCAGAAAAGGTCTTTCCATTATGATTATGTGTGATATACCATTTGCACTATGCCCGAAAAACCACCTCTTGCCAGTGCAAAAACTTTTAATCAACAAACGAGAGTTTTGGTGAAATTGTTATTTTTCCATTAGGTAATTTTTTATGTGCAAGTTATAGTCGCACAAACTGAGGGTCAGTGGAAAAGTGACTGCTGTCATGTTCTGCAACATTTACTCACTGAAGAAACTGATGAATATTGACGACTGGCTGTGGCTGCAGACACCTGTTTTCACATTCACAAATGATATTTTTCATTGAAAAACTCAACTTCGATTCATTTTTCTGTTTTGATATGACCTTTGAAATGATTCTGACCTTTAGTGAAAATCTACAGAATCAGTGAATTAAATTTAGGGTGAGTGTCTTTTATGTAATTTTTGCACTTTGCAAATTCATTCTGTGGGCCGTTTGAAGCCTTTGGAGGATCGGTTTTGGCCCGCGGGCCGTATGTTTGACACTCCTTCCTATGCTTTACTCATATTACTACATCATTATGAGTTTTACTTGAACTGAAACAAACCACTCATCATCTTTTATTCCAAATCATCAGTCAGATGTTCAAGAGAAAACACAAGTGAAAGAGCTCAAAGTCTAACGTACATGTCTGGGTGAAATAATCTGCTGAGTAAATAAGAGCCGTTTCCCCTGGTTTGTGATTCCTCTTAGTCGTGCTTTGTAACATGGGTGATCCGGTCCAACCTGTGGTCCGAGTCCTCCGTCATGTGCGCACCTGACAGGCTCCGGTTACCGGAAGTCACCGGGCTTGTTGTGCCTACTTGGGCGGACTCCACAGGTGAGGCCAGGTGAGAAGCAGCTGCGGACGGACAGAAAAGAGAACATACTGCTGAAAACACACAGCCCTGCTTCCTTATTTGACGCTTTTGGGAGCTTGATCGCGTTTTAAAGGATTATTTCACAGAAGTGGGCCTTTTTCCAGGAGCTCTTACCCGGTCGAAATGCTTGTCGGTGGGTTGGTTTCGGTGGCTTTGTTCTGTTACGCAGCGACAGGTGAGTACAAATAGCAACAAAACGTAGGGTTGTAGGCTGTGAAATACTAAAAAGTAGCTGTAATAATGTTTAGCGTGCTTTTTTTTTTTTTTTTTAACAGCATTTGCATGGTAAATGAAGCCTTTAGTAGTGTGAATAATGTGTGCGTGGATGAATTCTCCACTGTCGACAGTTTCCGTGTAGGCCCATGCTTGTACCTGTTGAACTGTGAGTTTAGGGCGGTTTAAGTTGATATTAATACCTCTAAATCCTTTTAGATAATATGTTACTAATAGTGAGAAGATCAATGCGTCCTGTTAACTCTTTCATGAATGATGTTATTGAAGTTTCAGAAGATTTTTCTTTCTGCAATTACTCCAAAGTAGCTGCAGTACAAAATTTAAATAATAATAATGAATTGCATTTATAAAGCACTTTTCATTTAAAGGAATCTCAAAGTGCTACAGTGAAAAAGAAAGTCTTAGAATAAGATACAAATGACTACTTTTTTCCTACATTTTCGTCAGCGTTATCTGGTAATTGATTGATATGACCACCTATGTGTTACATCCACTACAGTTCCATTGTAGATGTAGTTTTCTTTAGCTTATCTTTATGTAGAGAGGTTTATGGACACTATGCTTTTATATATATATATATATATATATATATCTCAAGTTAAAGTTGTGTATCTGTATCTCACTCAAAATAATCCAGTTGGACATATTACTTCATCTCACTCATGCATGAAAGAGTTAAAGTAACTGAATATAAATAAGTAGCTGTTGGGTGGTGTACTTTTTGTAGATAGAATAGGGAACATCAACTTTAGTGATTCCTCTTCTGTTTTTTTTTGTTTGTTTGTTTGTTTTTTTGTGTACAATGGTTGCCGAGGTGTCACACTTGCCCCAATTCTTGTCCCTGCATTGAGCTTAATTTACCCATATGGAGGAGTCTAAAACTTTAATATAATCACTATGAATCTTCAGGTTAAACATAAAAGTCTGTACATTTGTTAGATTTATTGCTTTATCTGGGATCCCTTCACAACTTCAATGCCAAGTTCAGAGGATGGCATTTATATGGATTTAAAAGCTCACTGTGTTGAAAGTTCTAGTTTTCCGATGCTTGTAAAGCAAAAAACAGGAAAGATGTGAGAATCAAACCCGTTTGCTGAAAACAGTCCTGTCAGTGAAACAGATTTGCTTTTGACAGACCCCATATTTGGTTAGAGAAATAAGTCACCAATGGTTTGGTGTTATGTGAGTGGATCATTTGAAGAGAGTGGATCATATTTGTCAGTCAGTACAACAAATTACACCCTGACAGACATCACATATTTGCTTGGTTGGCATAAATCAAATTGAGTATCTCGTGTGATATACCTGGAATAATAAACATCATGCCACTTGTCTAAATCTCATACCCCAATTAACATCTTTCCAGAATTAGAACCTTTCTTGTATTTGTTTTGAATGCATGACGGATTAAATTACAATGAAAAGAAAACTGTCAGGACTTTAATCTGGTATCAGTGGCTGACTCATTGGCCTGCATCTCACCTGAAGGACTTTATCACCTCATCCCTGAAACTCGCACAGTATGCAAACAAGGAAGTCATGGAATACTGTGGTTTCATTTTACACTAGTGCTTTAGCTCCTCCAATCCAAATGCTTGAACTCGGCCTTATCTCAGCTGACACTTTCTGTGGGAAGTTTCTATGCTGTGGTTAAAAGTCCTAAAACTCCCTGTTTGTATGTTTAAAGTATATCTATAGGTTTGTCCTCATTTTGTGGTGAATTCAGTCGTGTACATTGACTGTCCACATAGTCAATGATTAACTGGCTCCTGCTGCTGTTCCCTGTAGTTGAAGCCTTCTCTGAATCTCAGCAAGGTGGTAGTTAAACAGTGTAACTCACAACACTGAAAGCCATGATTGATGACCACCACTGTGTTGGAGACATTTGCACGACTGCATGCAGTAATAACGTAGTCACTCGTGTCTCTCGGTGCTGCCCCAGTTTCAGTGAGACCGTTGACAGTTTCACATGAAGAGGAATGTCTGGTCCTTTTTTGTCCACACCCTGAAGTTGTGTTACCTGCCAAATTTGGGTAGGTTGGTTTACCAAGGATGCATTGTTTGACTTGTTTTTTCTTGTGAACTGTTGGATGTCATTATTATGTTATTTAAACTTTAACTTGGTACCCTACATTCTTGTTGTAGGATAGACACTTTGCCAGAAATGTTGGTATCTTGCTCTTATTTTCCTTCCAGTCTTGTTAAATCATGCTTCGACCTAAACCTGTCCTCCATGACCATGAACCTGTTTTAAACAACCTCCTTCTAACAAAATCAAGTGTTGTACTGAAGATCAAATGAGATACTATTTTCAGTCTGTTTGTGTTATTCATGAACATTTCTCATGCAATGAACAAAAATAACACGGCAAACAAAAATCAAGTTCTGGACTGATCAGCAACATAAGCTTAATTTGCCTAATTTAAATGAAAATGTCACACCTGGTACATGCAGTAAACATAATTATAATAAAATCTGTCTCACTGGCTAAACAAAAAGAAAGTTTTCCTACTATTTTCACACTTTCTTTTGGAGCTGCAATCTCTTCCTGAAGAATGGAGGTTTTGCTGCTTTCAAGGGCTTTAGGAGATTGGTTTCAGCTTTTGCTTAGTCTGTGCAACGTATGTCAAAGGTTTAGGGATGTAAGCATTATACTTAGAGATGTGACAGTTGCAAAACTCTAATGTTTAAAATGACAATATTGGCCAATCACTGACACCGATAATGCTGCTTTATATTTCTTTGTTTTTGTTGTTTTTTATTACCCCTATAACAAAGACGTCATTATAAATATAATAATAGTTGCTATTTTAAAGTATTTCAGGTCTTCATCACCTTCTCTTTGAATGAACATAAACATCCAAATTTCTCCAGAGAGCCTTAATATTTACGTACATGACAGATAAATGTCTTTTACTGGCTGATATCAGTGGTATTGGTAGATATTGATTTCCAGGTGATCTATTGGTGCACCCCCAATTATACTGATGCTAAACCCTAAGACTTTTAAGATAAAGGGTGCTGCTTTCTTGCACAGACAAAAAAAATATGAGCATGATCAGCTATGAATCTCTACAATTCTCCAAAAGCACAACTGACTACCAGTTTGTTTAGACTGCTGTATGTTTTTGATTAAAAAACAAAACATATGGCATCTCCCACAGAAGTCTCTGCGGGCCCAGGAGTTGCATGAGGATGATAGTATTTCCCAGACATGCTTCTACGTGTCTTCAGATATTTTTTCTTCATGAAAAATGTGTAACTTCCACCAAACATTTCTGGAAAGTTAAGCCCAGCTGTAACATGACTGCACATGATTTTGATGGCTACTGCAGCAGGAGTAAGACGAGCATCACTGCTGTTATAAATTATGGGTGTGTTTTATTTACAGGATGCTGATAACCAAGTCTAATAACTATTGCATTTCAATGCCCTTGTGTGCAGGTGTAACAGGCTTTACGGTCACTACCAAACAACCAAATGTGCGAGTAAGAGAGAACGAAGGTGAGTCTTGCATTAGCAAATTCATAAATTATCAAATGTAGAAGATAAGCCAAAATAAGGTGCTTATTAATTGCAAATTAAATATTGGTTCAAATGCATAACATTAGATTTTTCAGAAATATATACAAATTCAACTTGTGCCAGTAGTTGGACCAGAGATACAGATAAGCATTAGTATAAGATTGAACTTTTACAGTTGTTTTATCACTGGCTAAAAGTAAATGTGATTGTGAACATGTTTAAAGGGATGTTTATAATGCAGTATGTGTGCACAAACTAAAGCTAACTCTTTTTTTACATATTAGGCTGAGCAATGTCTCAGGTTAAATTGAGTAATCAAGGTTTCTCTGGAAATCATGAAAAATGCAAAGTGGCAAAATCAAGATTATTCCCAGGGAGACATTTTTTTGCTCAACAAAAATTCTAAGTGAATGCTTTTTACTCCTTGTAATAGATTTATCATGAATGTGCTTCTTCAGTCATATATGGCATGTAGCTTTAGTAAAGAAAGAGTATTTTAGAATCAAGCCTAGTCTTTGCTTTTTGAAGCTGGTGAAAACCGAAAATCATCCATAACATTAAAAAAATTTTAGATTTAATATTTCATCCCCTATTGCCCAGTTGTGTTGTTAAATAAGAAAAGTCCAATTGTTGTGTATGTTTGGATGTGTGGGTTATTGTGTTCTGTCTTTCCAGGGGCTGACCTCCTATGTGAATACTCAGCTGACTTTGGTGCAGATGCCAGAGTTGAGTGGAAATTTAAGGACCGGAAAGGCTCACAGAAGTATGTGATTTTTAATGGGAAACCTACAGGTGAGGAGATGCAGTCTTTGTAATATAATATGATGTATCATAATTTACCCTAGATGACATGATCATGAGTAATCCTGAAAAGTTGGATTGCACTAATATGAGACAAATGCACTTGATGCTTTCTGTTTGTATAATGCTTTATGTCTCCCACAGCGCCGTACAGCGACCGAGTGACACTGTTTCAAGGTAATCTAAGAATAAAAAAAGTCACAAATGCAGATAATGGATTTTACGACTGTGAGGTGTCTGGAAACAGCCAGTATGGGGAAGCCAAAGTGACACTGACTGTTTTGGGTAATGATTCCTTTACTTATGTCTGAAAATACACAGCCCTTTATTTTTACACATTTTCCAATACAGACGTGAACTTGTCTTTGTGTGCACCGAACAAGGCTTTGTAGTGTGCTACATCAGTAGATCAGAGGAAAACTAAATGTTTTGTTGTGCAGTGCCCCCAGGTATACCACTGTGTAGGATCCCCCCCTCAGTGACGACGGGGAACAAGGCCGTCCTCACCTGCCACGATAGAGTGGGCTCACCTTCTCCTACCTACAAGTGGTACAAAAATGGCGTCCCTCTCCCAACGGATCCCAACACAATTGCTGCCTTCAAAAACACAAGCTACATGCTAAACTCAGCGACTGGCAATCTGGTTAGCAGCATTTCATCAACTTACACTATCTTTACTTCAACAGGATTCTTTTTGGCTCTTTCCAAATAAAATAATACCTTTTTCTTCAGGAGTTTCTTCGTGCAAGCAAATTGGACACAGGTTCTTACTACTGCGAAGCTGTGAATGATGCTGGTCCTCCTCAGCGCTGCAAAGGTGGAAACATGGAAATCCGTAAGTGCCATTCACTCTTAATTTCAAAAGTAGGCTTTTGTTAACTATGTTCTTCCTTGCAATTGAATGAATAAGATTGTGGAACTCAATTGTAACCCTTAAACCAGTTTTAGGTTGTGTAGCTGCATGCCAACAGCTTTTAGAAACCATAAACTGGTTCCTCTACAGATGACAGCTGATTGTATTTGTGCAACACTCATATAGATGCAATCCTTATTCTTGGTTTTGAGATTACTAGAACATATTAGCTTCTGTGGAAATGGACAGCTGCCTAAAGTGCAACTGTAACTCAACAACTTAATCTTAAAATCTGATGTTTTACTTGCGTTTGCGCCATTTCCTTTTCAAGGTGACCTAAACACTGGAGGGATTGTTGCTGGCGTGATAGTGTTTCTGCTGCTCCTGGGCTTGCTGGCATTTGGCATCTGGTACGCCTACAAGAAAGGATACCTGCCCAGTAAGTGAACACTTACCACAGGCGTGTCAAACATGCAGAACGCGGGCCAAAATTGTCTTGTAGTAGGGTCCACTCTGGCTCACGTAATGAATTTTTGAGGTGCAAAAATTATACTGAAAATATTAACAGTCAAGGGTGTCAAATTCATTTTAGTCCAACTGTCACATACAGATCAGTTTGCTTTCAAATGGATCAGACTAATAAAATAATAGTATAATAACCTAGAAGTTATGACAACTCAAATTTTTTCTCTTTGTTAGTGTAAAACTGTAAAACAGTGCAGTGTAAACATAAAATCAGGGCTCTTATTAAAAAGATCTTAAGTAGGAAAATAAACAATATACACAGTATAGTGCAGACAGTGAAATGTAAATAGGAGTGGCAGGGGTTATATATTTACATGTTATTGCAGAGGTTGTAATGGATGATAAATAATAATGAAAGAAACACCAGAAGATAGGAACATGCCATACCATAGAACAGACTTAAGGTGCATATTGAGGCGATATTTTAAATTTTTTATATTTACAAACTGTCCTTTGACCAATAATGTGAATAATTTAAACAGCCATGAACAACCTGACATTTCTTAAGTAAAATGAATTTTAACAGTATTATGCCTGTTATTAAATGTTTTGTGTCTTTGTAGAGATCCACTGTGATTTGTAAGCTCACAAAGCACAAGCACAATGTAATTGAGAAGCTGAGGCATAATATTGTGAAAATTGTATTTTTATTTTTAATTTTTTGCACTAAAACAACAAGAGAACATTTTGTTAATATTTATTGGTTATTATGCTGTTATTTTAAATGTCTGGTTTCCTTGAGATCAAATTGGGCTGTATGTGGCCCCTGAATTAAAGTGAGTTTGACACCCCTGACTTAACACTTTATTTCAATCAGAGCATTTATGTTAATCATTAAAACATTAGATGGCAAATGTACTGACAGGCGAAGTACAGCCTGTAATCAGTCAAATCACATTCATCAAATACAGTATATGCATAAAAAATGGCCAGTCAGTTTATATAAATAATAAAATTTACGTAATGTCACACTTAACACCACCAATGCTAAAAGGGAACACAAAATATGTAAAATTTCTCAATGGCATATTCTGACACAAGAAATACTTAAGCCACCATTAAAGATGTTGTTTTTATAGGGTTGTAATGAGAATAATATTTATTTCTCTGTATTTTTATTAAGATACAGCACAAAAATACAGGGAAATAATGTGCATATTAAAAAGTCATACAAAAATCTGAATAAAATGGCTTCCACAGGCAACAGTCACTATTTAGTGTGACCAATGTTCTCATGACAAAAAGTAGCCCTAATAATAATGAATGTTTGACTTGTGTTGAATGGAACCTGGTGAGCTTAAGGTTGGTGGAGTAAATCATATTGTTTTGGCCAGAAAAGTTCAGTTTTAATATGTTAAAGGGGTTGTATGTACTATTTCTAAACTGACCTATCAACATATTGGATTGTAGAGATACAAAGGGGGTCTATTCACACTGACAGTCTGACAGATTTATGAGACCACTAGAGGGAGTAGTGAGTCACTCTGTTGGTGTCCTGTGGCGATGAAAAGTAACGTTACAGGGCCTTTGACCAAAGTGTCCGAAAATGATTAGATGGGATGAGAACTGAGAAGAAACAATTATTGTGAGAGTCAAAGAAAGTGATAAAAGCTAGACATACTGTTGTTGTTTCCACCACTGGACACAACTGTAATTGAAAAGAATGGAATTCGATGCTGAAATCACAGCATTTTTTTCTGCACACACGAGTTTGATCATGAGGCTTATGATCGCATATTATATTTGCTATCAACATATTATGAATTTATAATATGTTGTGGCAGCAATAGTAGCTCACTGCTCTTAATGTGTGTGTTGTGTGCTGATGCTAATGCTAGGTACTGTTTGGTGTATTATGCAGAGATATAATGCACCGACCCTATTTTCCAACAGTGATAATAAAACAAGTTAACCTTTAATATTTTAACCTTTTATAAACTTACTATAACAACTGGTGGCTGGTAACTAAGGCTCAAATAATTTTGGAATTTTAATATTTAATACAGCTCATAGATAACCATTAAAGCAGTGTTTTTCAACCTTGGGGTCGCGACCTCAGGTCGTGTCGCTTGGAATTCAAATGGGATCGCCTGAAATTTCTAGTAATTGATTAAAAATACTTTCTTAAAAATATATATGGTGAGTTTAGAGAGACAATCGCAATACATAAAAGACATGAGAAACTGTGAAGCTGAAACTGAAGCACTGTGGTACTGTTTATCTGTCAAATGTTTATTGTGGTCAGTTTCAGATGCTG
>JAPQRP010000008.1:5883617-5904838 GCA_037367295.1 Apogon hyalosoma
TTCTCACTTTGTGCAGTAATCTACACCTGGCTTTTCTGCCTCTGTCCATAATAATATACATTATATAGACTAAATGTAATCTAAAATTAATGTTTATTTGCAACATAATATAGCAAACTATTACATGATCAAAAAAAAATTAATTTTAGCAAAAAAATGTTCTCAGTTTTGAGTGTCTGGGGTCGCCGGAAATTTGTGATGTTAAAATGGGGTCATGAGCCAAAACAGGTTGGGAACCACTGCATTAGAGACTCACACAAGAGCATTTTAAAAGGTTTCAGGTTCCTCTTAGTAAGTTCATATTACTGTATCTGTATGGCTAAATATTCACTGTGGGAAGTTTGGAACATGATTGGACTTTTTCCATCATAGTCATATGTGGCATAATACTACTTGTCAGCTATAATAATAAGTGTTACATTTAGAGGTGTAGGTTGGTTGTATGAAGAATCAAAGTTCTTTTTTTTTAATCACTGAAAGAAGTCTGTATCATCAGCTTTAGTTACATCAGGAACATTAAAAGACAAAGTCAGATACAAAATGCCAGATTTTAGTATTAAATAGAAGAAAATGTTCTCTTTATAACATGTTTCTGTACCTTCTCAGAAAATGTGTAGAAAAAAAATAGCAGCTTTGAATGCAGGTATTTGATATTTAGTAACCAATGTTTCCTTTTTTTTGCTTTCACAGAGAAGAGTGACAGGTAAGAGGATTCTATTTTTATTTATACACCGTAATGGATTTAAGCAGATAAACTGACCTGCTCACTATGTCTGATTTATTTCCGCGCAAGATTCTTTCAGATATAGATAATTTGGTCGAATGTCTGTGTGACTAATTTTAACATGTTTTTAATTCATCCTGCAGCACACCAAAACCCAATGTGGTCTACCAGCCCCCATCGCTGTATGGTGGTGGCGATGATGAAGATGTAAGTATGAACCTACGTTTCAATCTTAAGCAGGGTAATTCAGCTTCAGATGATGTATTGTCAATGTTGATATTTTTTTGGCAATAATGTTTCAGAAAAATGCTTCTATTCATTTTTTTTTTTTTTTTTTTTTCCTCAGGGGGATTTCAAACAGAAGTCATCATTCGTGGTCTAGCCTTCAAATGTTTTGATAAGAACAATTTTTTTTTTTTTTTTTACTGTGTTGTGCTGAGGTTTCCTTTATTTTAAACCTGTTTGCTCCTAATGTTCCCATAGTTGTGTGTTACTGGCTCAAGCTGGTGTTGATGTCTCAGATGCATAAATGTTTGTGATGCAAAGCTATAGAAGAAATTAACTGCTTATAGGTATGGAGACATAAGGTAATGGACTATGGCATTTGAACAACTTACACTTCTGATATTTTGTCCCTCTGTTTGTTGTGTTTTACTATGTGCATTTGTGTGTTTTAGTCATGTTTCATGATAATTATTAGTTATATCCATAAAAGGATGCGCCTGCATTCTTAAAACTTTAAGGGGACACTCAGCTGATGGTTTGCAAGATGGCTTAAAAATTCACAGAAAAACTGAACACTTAAAGTCAGAGATATTTTTGTTGTCCTCTGTAAGTCTTTCTTTATTCTTCTTTGTCAATATATTTGGCTGACAGACTTCCACTGTATCATTAAATTAATTAATTTTCAGATATCACCAGTCAGGCCATGAATCTATACGGAAGCACTGATGTACAGATATACGCTGGTCCACAGCTGAGTGTCCCTAACAGGTGTTGTTTTTAATAAAGTACAACATTATTTGCCTGTAAATAAGAATATGTTTTTTTTTTTTACATTTGTAATTCAGAAATCTTTTAGCCTCTTACCTTTTATTTTCTATTCTACATTTTCTTTTCCGCACCTAAACTACGTGGAGATGCACATCCTATAACTGTGTTTCCAGTTTACCTAATATGTTTGTCGCACAGTGTTGTCTGAGATGTGTGTGTGTGTGTGTGTGTGTGTGAGTGAAACTATGAGCTACATAACACTGATTGTTAAGAGGGTGTAGGCTTACAGTACAGTAGACTTTATTTAGATCATTTCCTCCTGTGACAGGTGTTGACTCTTGACACGATGCTCTTTGAAGATTTAGAAAGAAGAGAATGTGAAACTTGGGTCAATGAAGTTTTAAAATGATACCAGATACAGTAGGAAATAAGTAGCCTTAAAGATAATGAATTACCAAAACAAATTACAACTGCTATTATATTGCATTATGCTGTTGCTCCCGTATTAGTTTTGTTGTCTACTAGAGATAAAGACATGACTGTCCTTAGGTTTAATTTGTCATCTAGGACACTTGCAAATACTCAGGTAATGTGTTTAGGTGGATTAAAAATTATATATCTATACATGTCATAACTTTATATCATCTAGGTGATATCAATAGATTAAAGAAGAGTTTTTCTACATCAATTGATGCACAGACTTGTCTTTGTAGTGACTTTGAGGATGTAATAAAATTGTGTTGTTATATTATGTTGCACTGTCATATATCCAGTAGAGCCTAAGGTGATGTTTTCCAAAGTATTAATTTGGAATGTCACTTTTTATAGATATTTTTTTCATATTGGGCCTTATCTATAAATCATGAGAATAATTCATTTCTGCATAAATGGATATTTTGGACCATTTTTTAAAATGGCTAATTATTTATCACATTAGAATAAAACAGGTGCATGTCACAAATTAGTTTAATATATGCATTATTGAAAACATACGTTTTAAGTACTTTGTAAGTTAAAATGGAGGCATGTAGGCAGAAGTACAAGGCCTCATTGTTAATGTTTCCTCATCGACAAGGCAATGTTCACATTTTAAATAGCGGCATAAAATAAACACTCATTTTTCTACTGTCTAGTCCCCCATTTCAAAATAACACTACTAAGTCCAGAGTTAAATGAAATCAGTGTTTTAGTCTTGGTTAGTTTAGTGGTTTACTTGGGGATTGTTTTTGCTATTATTGTTATTAACATTAATAATAATAATACATTAGAAACAAACTTTCTTTCTGTTCAACACGCCTAGTAACTTTCATTTTTTCACTATTTTTTTCATTAATTTGTCGCTGTATGTTGTTATGGTAACTGGGGGCGTTCTGAGTTCCTTGTCTTCACCACGCATGCGCGATATGTCGACACCCTTTTTCGCAGACAGGAAGTGTGATCAACTTTTTCCACCATCCTGCCTTAACACGGAATTTTTCACATCACAGTGTTCCATTTCGTTAACCGCGGTGTACAAGTGTGTAAATACCACGTCCGACAAAACAGAGCGTGCCTCACGTCTAGTTTAACCCGCGCGCCCCTCATGAAAACCAGCCTGGTTTCCTGCTCTGTCGTAAACACGGTGCACTGTCCCTTTAAAGGAAGGGGCCGCGCAGTTGGAGCCACTGAGCCCTTTTTACAGGCTCTGACAGACAGACTCCATTCATAAATAAGACATCGTGTGGTAAGGACGCTCATTTACTTGAATCAGATTGTTCACTCAGCGAACCGGATGCCAGGGCCGAGCAGGAGGCAGACATGTTCACCTCGGTCGGGGGCTGTGGATCGGGGGCACGGCTGAAAGAGCAGAAGTGACTTCCCATGGCTGACCCCCCTGCTAATGGTTTTGACTTTACATGCGAACCGTCAGGAGGCAGCTTCTTCCATCTCAAAGCGTCGGAGCAGACCATAAAATGCTCGTTTCCTCGCTGGCTTTGGTGTTTTCCACGCTCTTCCGCCTAACACGACTCATTCTGCTTTAATAAACAACCTTCCGCCCGCATCATCATCATCATCATCATCATCATCACCATCATCATCATCCTTCTTCAGATCTTCCACTAAATGATCGCACATCAGCTCAGCCGTAGAAGACCTGACATACCGATGGAGCAGTGAGTTATGGCAGCTAAAGAGGACCTCTATGCCAAAGTGACCCCGCGGAGACAGCGCCAGACCCGGCCAGGCACCATCAAACATGGGTCCACTCTGGATGTGCTGCTGTCCATGGGCTTCCCCAAGACCAGGGCGTGAGTACACACAGCTGCACCGTCCCGACACACATCTCTGTTTAATCCCATTTCTGATTGCATTCTAATCAGCATCCCTAATGCTCACACACTTTGCTAGAGTTTCCTGTCTCCAGTATATAAACATTAGGATCTGTTTGAGGAAAAGCTATATGTCTGTGTTGTTATCACATAGATTATGGGCTGATGCCAGATGACCCCCGGCTGCACTCCCTGCTCTCTTAGTACAGCCTTCCAATGAATCCATATCTAGATTGCAGGCTTATGCAATAGGACCTAATATCACTCAGCCTATTTGGATTATCAAACTTTAGTTTTGGGGGTTTCAGAGACATTCTAACATAGTGCTTATAGTCTTAATGGTGATGTATATATGTTTGCTTTGCCATGTTACTACTAAAACAGAGGCCCTTAAACTAGGGACTATAAAGACTTTGAGTCTTGATAAAGGAAAGCTGAACAGCCATCTCCCTGCCTCATATCACTTTCAAATAAACACCTAACAACACATAAAAGTGTACTTTTATTATAGTTTCCTATACAGATAGTAATGTTTTACATAATAAGTTACATAACAACCAATGATTTAAGTATGGAGAGTCATTAAATCATTAAAGTATTTTACAGATATTCTTTGCAAAACAAATCTCACGCTGTATTTATGTTAGTCACCAGGCTTTTGTGAACACAAGCCTCGCAGTTAGTGGTTATTTTCAAACAAGAAAAAGTAGTTTTATATTGTTATTTATATTATATTCTCATTCTAAGATGCTCCAGTATTTCACCTGATCCTGTGATTCAAACATTTGCTTTAATTTATCCTTAAGAAAAGAAGTTGCCCATAAATATGCAGTTCTATGTATAACTGTAACATGCAGATTATGTGATTTTAAAATGTAGCATAGAATCTCCCTGTACTTTATGTTCCAAAGCTCAAAAGTAGGATCTCAGATCAAGTAGTTATCACTATAAACATATTTAAAAGTAGTCTGTATAAGACAATAGTAGATTTAAACCTCATTGGGGAACACTCTTTCTATCACATGAACAGTGGAAACCCTCATGGGATTGACTGTTTGGCTTTATGCAACAAAAACAAGCCTTTTGTATCTGTGTAATAATTTTAGCAGGATTGACAATGGAGCTAACAAGGGACTTTTTTCAACGTTCAAGACAAACATGAGTGGAATTTGTTGAAGGAAGGAATAAATGGGAAAATAGATGCATTACACAAGGTTTATCACATGGACTTCTAAGTTTGATTTCATTACAAAACAGTGTAGATTGTTGTTGAATATTTTTACACCTGAATACAAGATCCCATTATGCTTGCCTGGTGTAAAATTTGCATTTTTATCAGCGCTGACCGAGTTATGCAGTGCTCTCAGTGCATCCAGTACAATGAAAGGAGGTTGTTATATTAAGAAGAACATTTAAGTGCTTCTTAGTTCAGGTTTAAACCTATGCTTCCTCCTTGAGCTATTTCCTAATCATATATAATCATAATGTCACTTTGTATTGTTCACATCGTAAGTGACTCCTACTTTAGACATAATAAGCTCAATGATATCAGAAGATTCATCTCCCAACACAGCTTTAAAAATTGTCGCACATAAAGAAAGAAATCCGAAATCCTTCGCTGAGGTGTTTTTGGCAGCGGCGACGGTAATCTTAGGTCAGTGTGATTAACTCCCAGATCTGTTGCTTGTTTCAGTCGGATTTACATCTGTCTCCCAGTGTTAACCATGATAGTGAAATGAAGGAGTGGCTGTTGACAGTTACCTGAATTTACCTTCATAGACCCAAAGTGTTTGTTCTTGTTACTAGACAAAGCTCTCCAAAATAAATTCTCTTCATCCTCTGTGCAACTTGCGAAGGTCATCTCGGCTTTTATCATTGAAGACTCTCTGCCTAATGAACTTCTGCAGACAACATGAGGTTTGGTAATATTTGCAGACTTACATCTATTATTAATGGCACACTCATACACTTGGATTTGATTGAGGCTATAAAAACATAATGAAGCGGAATAATTTAATGTCATTACCTCCAAGCCTGTCTGGTCTGATGGCAGAGGAGATGCAGTAACAGTGTCAGGAACGAACGTCAATAACTATGAAACACAATCAGGACATTTTAAGGTGAAGCTGCATGATGTTTTATTCACATTGAGTGTCTGAATTTTTTTTGTTTGGAAGTGGATTTGCATTGTAGGTTTTTAGGGACTTAAAGCAACAGTCAAATGTAAGTGTATAAAAGACTGGGAGGCCCAGAATGTGAAAAGAAGAGTTTGTTGTCATGTTTCCTTTTTTTTACACGTCAGTAGTTGTTGCTTTCTTGCAGAATTTGACACATTTAATTTGATATCAAAATAATATGTAGATCAGCCAGAGTCATGGGTTAGTTTTAAAACATGTTTCACTGTAGATTACAGAATATAAGACCTTAAATGCAATTTAGAATGATTCTGTGTGATTAGCTACGTAAAGAGTGTGTTATCTCAACATTGTGTCAGTTATTCCTGTTACATCGTGAATGTAACACCACCTAAAGTTTTCTAGTCCCACCAGTTACGGTAGTTTAGATGTAAACTTGAAGTATATGTAGACACAAAGTAGTCTGATGTTTTGTCTAAAAAAATAAAAAAAAAGACAAAAAACATTCTATTGTATTTTCGTGACCATAAGGCGCACCGTATTAAAAGGCGCAGTCTCAGTTACGGGTGCTATTTCTGTATTTAACACATACATAAGGCGCACCCGCATTATAAGGCGCTCCATCTATTCTGGAGAAAATTTAAGACTTTTAAGTGCGCCTTATGGTCACGAAAATACGGTACCCCTTTAATTTTCTGCTTCATCAGGCTGAACTGAAAACCATTTAACAAATATAAAATTAAAGCTAGGATCACTTATAGTTTCATAGTGGGAGAGGAATTTTTGGAATGCCTTTTGTTGCCTTATATTTTCTCCATTTCATAAAAAAAAAAGGCAAATTTAAACCTATTTTCCCACAGCATGAAATTAATGAAAAAGATGGATCATAAATAACATTGATGTAAATTCACTCTTTATTGAACATGCAAAATTCTGACTTAGCCAACATGTGACTGATCAGGTGTTTGCTGCTTCTTCCAGTAAAGTTTATAAACAGGTCACATTGACTACACATTATTCTCTATATATGTACATAATTAGCTTGTGTAATTTCTCAAAGGTTTGCTTCAAATTTACTTGAAATTTGTATGGAAACACAGCTATTGTGTATTAATCCTACTACATACACATATACTTTGGTGCTTAAATCAAGGCTAATAATGCAGGTGTATAAAACCAATCAGTTAAAGTAATCTACTCATTTAAAGGATGCAATTTTCTGGTGATTACAGCTCTCTTTAACTGTAACTGTAATTAAATACAGTGACTTGTGTTTTATTTAGACATTCTGAGTGCGTGTTATTCACTAATCACCAACTTTGCCCAACCATTTGTACTGTATATAGAACTTTAAGATATTAATTAGCAAAACGGAGGAATGGAATGCAAATAAGTTTAATAGGTGCCCTGGGGGGCATCATGGTTCATGTTTGATGCCTTAAATACCACATGAATGGAACATGTTGACACTTTAACCTACTTTACCAACCTGAGTAACCCCTCCCTCCATGCTATAGTGCATCAGATCTTCTTTCTTCAGTCACAGAACCAAAACAGACATAAAGCAGTAATGTGTCAAGCTAAAAAAGCTGATTTACACTTTTTTCCATTGGGTCCTTCCCTATATGTTGCTGGGAGAGGAAGAAGAAATAATAGAAAAAAACAGTTATCAGTCATAGCTTGAGGGAACAAGGGCTTCGTTGTATTTGAGGGTTTTCTTATTCCCAGATGGGAGCATGAATCATGTACAGATACAAGAACACACACAGAAACAAGCCTTCTGTTCAAATTGGGGGGAATTTTGTGCTGAGTCATTTAGGAATCGACTGGTGTAATCAGAGAGGATCTGGACGGACAGTGGTCTCCCTCCCTTTGCTGACCCAGTGTGATGGTCGGAAGCAGGTTTGGAAGCTGATCTCACTCAGGGTGTGACAAAGTTTCATCATTTCTTCTCTCCAGTAGCTGCATCAGAGTGCTGGAAGTGGACAGAAGAAGAGTTAAATATAGATAAAAAAAAAAGAAGAAGTTGATTAAAGAATTAAACAATGAAAGAAGTGTAGTTGCATTTGCTCATTTTGGGCCTTATATTATTTTGATGTTTTACATATTGAATCTGTTATTGTTTATTGAGTCACTTGGTTAATTATATTGTATCTAATGTGTTCTTCTGACTAGTTGTTAAAAGAATATTCACCTAAAGGTAACTAATATTACCTTATTTGGAATGAGGCAAGAGTCTTAGACCTTCACCTCTGTTTGTCCTATAATAAGCATCAAATTCCATAGTCTTTTATAGAAATTGATTCATGAAGTATAAACCTATAAAGTGCAATTACATAAACACTTGAGCGCTGAATTCAGTTTGTCATTTGCACAACTCTCCGTTTGTTCTCCTGTTAATAGAACTACTCACTACCACTGTATCCATTACCCTCAGTTACCATCCACTGAAATAAACAACACACTCACTGTAACAGAATTTTATGTCAGAGAAATCATGTGAAGTGCCCTTTGATGTTGTTAAAGTGCACTTGTTAAAATGGAACTTCCGTGTGTGTCTTCATGGTTAAATATTAATTTTGTTTCCTGTTCTTGACCTTCCTCATTCATTTCCACTCTCAATGTGATCCATTCAATACGAATAAAAGATTTGCACATTTGTCACATGTACATGACAAAAGCTGATTATGACTAGAATTTTTTCAAATCATAATTATACACTAACAAGATCAGTAAACATTATTCTGTAAAAAACTAAATTATATATTTTAAAAAAGTGCTACCAGTTAGCAATTACATTATGAAGATATCCACATCGAATATATTACAACAGATTGCATTTGGAGTTTCTTTTGAGAAGAATGGTCTCCAGAAGCAAAATTTGTAAAAAATTTTTTCCTCATAACGCTTGAAAAGCATAATCTTTGTTATATAGTAATTGAGTTTTTAGCACTTTGACACTTCTTTAGGTTTTAAAGATGGGGACACGTAAAGCCTCACTGCTTGCAAGCAGCATTCTACCCCGTTCTCTGGACTCTGATTGTAAATCTGATATCAGGATTTTGAGTTATACACAAGTTAAAGCCATTACCAGCATATCATAGCAGCATTAAGGTTTTATAAATGTGAAGTGATCAGCATTCAGATGGTTTCAATAGGTGAAAGCAAAATTTGGTTCAGTCCAATGATACCAAGTTGAGAGCTGGAATTTTCATTGAATCCCAGATTGGAGAACTTATCGGTGATCCTGTATTCCCCTCAAAACTCATCTCCCTAGAATCAACAGCTTGTCACTGATTTGTGTGAGTGTGGTAACGTTTTCTGGTCAACCATCAAGTCCCAAGTCTTGAGAACATGGCAAAAGCAGAAGAATGGATGGGTTGCAGAATGTCACTCAAAATTAATTTCCTCCACTAGCGCCATGATTTTTTTCCACCTCCACATCTAGTCTGGGTGATGAACGTGATGAGCATGGTGAAAGATTTCATTAAGATATTTCTGAAATGGAAGCCGGGTATTATGGGGCTTCAGCTTCAACATGATGGTGATTTCTGTTGGTTCCAACAACAGGAAACTGTCACAACCCATAAGCATAAGAGCAAATGTGTGAAAATGTTTTAACCTTTTTGATCCAAACTTATTGGCTCTGGTAGTGTGGTTTATTCTTCACCGATTGTAAATATGCAATAAAAAGCATTAGCACAAGATTGGAAAGTTAGTGTTTTTATAGTGTATTTTTTTACGTGTTCACATGAGTCAAAATCCTGACATACTGAACTACCTGACTTGATTAATTTCAGATGGTTTTCATCCAGTGGTCGACAAAAAGGTTTTTTGTTGTTGTGTTGTCCAGTGTCATAGGAGTTATACACAATATGACTAAACTCAGTGCCTTAACAGAAGCTTGAAAGACTGAGTTCACTTTTCCATTTGTGAAGGCGATCTATATTTATAATTAATCTTTTGATTTGGACTGAGAGGAGAGAGCTTCAGGAGGAAGGTGTGTATTTTCAGACTTTGAGATTTTTTTCTCCTGGTTTTGGCTCCTGCAGCTTTAAGGATTACATCTAGTGAATCTCCAAACTAGGTTTATACACTGCATATCAACCATTTTTCTTTTGCCAGAGGAAGAGAAATGTGAAGAGAAACCTGTTTTATATTTGTGCTAGCTAGTTTAGACCAGATTTTGCAGAAACACTCTTAGTCTAAATGTTTTGTTTGTGGCCAAAATAACTGGGCATACCGGATCACACTAATGGCTGCACAGCACCTGAATGCTGTAAACATCACAAATCACCCTAATGTGTGTGTGCACTGGCCGGGTGAACATAAGAGCATGTATTGCTTGCAGAATATCTTGTGGTTATTGAGCTGAATCTGTGAGAAATGGGGGCCTGAATTTCACCCATTGATTGGAAAGGAAACAGGGTGCTATGTGGCTATGAGAAGCATGAGAAACTTCAAAGCTCAAAGTGTACATTCAGTTTGTCTGCGGCTCCTGCATGTCAGCCTTGCATGAAGTCTGAAGTGACCACAAAACAGCTGTGTACAAAATTAATTGAAGTAGAAATGCACGCAGGAGGCACGCTTGTGTCTAACCAACTTTTTTTGCATACTCTTGATTATTATGTTACAGTTACAAGCAAAGGAAACAGGAAGTTAATGACGAAAATGTAGGGAACTGTAACATCAGCAACAGACTGAAGAGGGAAATGAAAAGCCTTAGAAGCTTTTTTCAATATTTCTGGCATTAACAAGGTTCACACTCATTGAACCAGATGTGGCTTCCTGTAAGGCAGTGTGATATTTCCGACTAATTACTGTGCTTCATAATTTTCTTGCAGTAAATCTCATTTTATTTGTAAAATCATGTATAGTTTAGTTTTTCCAACACTGATTTGCATACTACTGAGAGATCACTTACAAATGGGATAGAGTGGTAACTTATTTACCCTTTATGATCTCACTTAAATGAATAAATGACCAACACGTGGCACAAGCACGTTTAATAACCTCTTAACATATCCATGTGTCAAAGGAAAACTTAGTTATGGTTTTGCCGACTGAGGATAATAATAAATGTCCCATCACTAAATTACTTTAGAGGAAAATACCCTGCAGTGCTGTTATTTCTCTGATTCTTATCTTTTCAAGCTGTAATAAAAATATGTTTAAATCAGTTGGTCATGCCCAAGTGAAGCATACTGTTTTGTATTTTCTCATGTTGATTCATTCTTTGTGTTTTGTTATTTTGTGTCTCAGCTTAAGAGCTGTGGTTACTGAGCTTATAACACACAGAGGAGGAGATACGCTTATCTTTGGTAAATATGTGTCATCCCTCTTCCTGTGAAGCGTTTTTGTGCTTAAGTGGAAGTCTTTGTGTTCTTTTATCTTAAGTTTAATCATTCTTACTTTATTATAACTTCACAGATAAGTATGCAAAGAAAAAAATCCACTTATAGCCACTTTATTCTGTAAGTGTATTGCACATAACTGTTACAACATGTATTTTATGCATACATGAGACACTGTTGTGTCTGGGTGTACAGCTTGTGAGAACAAACTCCAACCCTTGTATTCAAGATGGCCAAGAGGAAGTCACTCATTTCCGGAAGTGGCGTGTGACATTTACTGTGCGCTTTGTTGAGATGGTGGTTTAATGGCTGCTGAAGCAGGGGATTCACATGTCACCTTTAGGAGTTGCACTGTTTGATCTGTCACAGTTTGGCTCATTTAGGTATTGGCTATAGACCAGCAAACCAAAATCACAATTATTTATTTAAAAGAAAAACACATCACTTTTGTGTAAACTATAACTAACATTTAAAGACAGCTTTTCATTTTGGCATAAAATCTTTTTGGCTTACTTGACACTCAGTAACATTATGATTCCTTTGTGAGACAGATACTTGATTAGTTAAGATGAATATAATGAGTTGAAATAAAGGAATATGCATTGCTGGCTTTGTGTAGAAATTTTAGACATTAGATTTGTTTAACCAATGTATGATGACCATACATACAGGAAATGGTTTCATTGTTTTGTAAAATACGTATTTAGCATGGTCTTCTTTTGCGCTTAATCTGTTTTGTTTTGTGCAGACAATGTGAGATTTACTGCACTAATCTCATAGTGTTTCACACCACTTTTCATTCATTTCTTAGAGTTTTGATGAGTTCTTGTCATGTGGAGGACACACTTCATACTAACATTTGTCCACAGAACCAATTTAGGTCAGAGTTTTTGTGTGTGTTGTGCACAAATTTGCTGTATTTTCTTGTTACTTGCCAATGAGACTTGTATATAAATATGTGTGCTATTTACAACCAACCAACCAATCAAGCTAAAAGTGGCCTCAGACTTTTGCACAGTGCTCCATCTCTTCTGATAGAGAGGCTGCCTGGTCACACGAATCTGGCAGCTGCATTTGTGTGCAGACAAAGTGAATGGCTGGAGGGTGAAACTGTGCCACTGCGCGGCTCAGGATTAGAGCCCCAATGGCCTGTGGTGGTACAAGTAGAGCCAAGCTGAGGTATCGATGACATGGGAGCAAACTCACTACAACCTCCATATCAAAGCATGGGGCAACAGGAGGAGAGCCAGTGATTTATGGCACAACCTGCTCTGGTCTGCAACAGATTTTAGTCTTAACGGAGCAGGATCTGGAGCAGGAACTTCAACTTAGGAGATTAGTTTGTTGCTTTTTCATTCAGGATGGTGTCATACGTGGACGAATAATATCTGTGTCTGTTTGTTTTTGTCTGGTTTTAAGCTCAAAATTAACATCAGTGAAGTAATATGGGCAATAAGGCCATTTTTCAGTGTTATAGACAGTTCACCAATTTAATTAAGTCTTTTTCTGTCCAAATGAGCTCAAGACAAAAGGTGACTTAGGGATAATTTTATGTCACCAACCATATTTCTTACTATCAAATATCAATATATCAGCACCTAAAGAGTATAGCATTTACCTGCTTACTTAATCCTCTTCTGAGGCTGGTGGTGCTTGAGGCAGTAGGTAGCTTCTCCAGACTTACATGAGCTTCCTACTGTTTCTGTAGTGGTTTACTTCTGTTGAAGTATTTTACAGGGTTGGGTTGCTGGTCCTACGCCTAACCCTCTTCCTTCTCGGGCCTTGTAAGCCTGGTCAGGATCCGGGATGCTTGCTGCTGCTGTTGGCTTGACCCAGGGAGCACTGCAGCGAGGTGGCAGCCAGTCTTTACTTATAGCATTTACCTTTTTATTAATGATAATATTCTTTTAAAGACAATTTAGTATGAATTACCTACATAAATAATGTTTTTTTTCCCCCCTTCATTGTGTTATTTTAATTCTAGCCTGGATTTCTCCTTTTTGTTTAGGGTTTATTTTTAATGTTGTGAGAATGTAGGTGCTACACTTAACCACATCATGTTAAATAGGTTTGCATATTTTACATTTGTATCAAAAATGACATATGAGCTAAGATGAACTAGAATTTTGGATGTGTAGTATCATTTTGTTTTGTTAAAATGAGAAATTCCTTTTGTTATTATTTAGGAACCAGCATCGAAGTCAACATGTTGATACCATAGTGCCATATATGTTCAATATCAACAAATCACAACCAAAAACCACACTTGCAAAGGCATCCATTTGTGTTGATTGTTAAAAACTAATGAATTTAAGTCAAATAAAGCAGTACTGTTGGGCTATGACTGGAGAAACAAACTAACAACTTACAGTTTCATTTTTGTTGAGTAGAAAATCGATACAGTAATGTGAGTTTTGTGATTTTGTGGCCTTTTTTTTGTTTTTTTTTGCATCAAAAACCCTAAAATGACTTGAAATAATGTGCTATATATCACCAGGTCATGAAGGCTACATAGTTTTGTTTGTGTCTTTAAAGATGCTTTCTGTCTCCTTGTGCTTAAAAATCTCACGAGACATGAGAACAGAGATGCGTGAAAGCAAAAGCAAACTGCAGAGACCTATTGAGACACAAAGACATGTGGTATGTGCTGCCAGGAAAATGACAAAAGCTCTCCCTCCAGTCATCTCTCTTTACCTCGAACAGTGCACATCTTTTCATCCACTTTCTCCTAGTGCCCTTCACTTTTGTCCCCCACCTCGCCGTCTGTATCTAACCCTCGTCCTCTCTTTCTTCTTTCTTCCAGCTGCATCTTCCCAGTTTTTCATTCTCCAGCTCTGCCCTCATTTCTGCAGCTCCCTTTCCCTCATCATATTCGTCCCCCTCTCCTCCTGTCTCGTCTCCTGCCTCCCCTCCCCCATTCTTCATCCTCAGACCGCCACTCTCTTTGCCTCCTCATCTTCTTACCCCCTCCACCTCCTCTCATATTATACACACAATCTACCTCTCAGTTACTCTGTGTTTTTTCACTCCCTCCACCCTCTTGCTTTCTCTGCGTCTCTTCTTCCATTTCTTCTCCCCGGTGTGTTGTGATTGTAGCCAGGCTGGCGACAGCTGCAACAGCAGACAGTCGGGCAGTGGGCACCCGTAGAGGGAGTGAACATGGAGTCGACGAGGGTGGGAAAAGATGGGATGTAGAGATGAAGGAGCAATCATAAGATAGTGAAACCATCAGAGGGGGGGAGGTTTTTTGATCTTTGAGGTAGACACAGAGACGGAGATGTCAGGGCCTGGAGGGGTGGGGGGCTCGTATCACATCTGTGTTGATGCAACCTCGCTGCCGTGTCAGTCATGTTTCTGTTTGTCCCCTGACTCGTTGTTAGACTCCAGCAGAGACTGACAGCTGTGTCTAAACAGCAGCAGCTCTTGCTATTGAAGGGGACAGGTGGGAAGAAGAAGGTGCAGGAAGGTTTTTAGAGCCGCAGAGAGTCGGAGGGAGGGATCGCTGACTTGGCGCCGCGGCAACAGCTGTTCCACCCTGCAGGCTCTTACACCTGCTCCTATATGAAGAACTGCAGCAGGGGAAAACACAGAGAAGAAGAACGGGTTACTCAGAGAAAGAAAGCAGAAAAATATCTGTAAAATTAGAGCTGTCCTGGATACTTTTTTTTTTTGTGCTTTTGTTGCTTTTTTAGTAATCAACACTGATAGTTAAAACTTTGGAAACTGCAATTAAAAACACCACAGTACAGGGCTCAGCATGTTTTTTTTATTCACTTACCCTAAAGAAAATCTACTAAATCTTTACTAATGTCTATGCTAATTTGTTTTAGTTTTAATTTTTCATTGGTTGTCAAGTTCAATGTTTAATACCAGTTTTTGGGAGTTTCTGTGCAAGCAAATTATTATCAGTGCTGTTCTTATGGCATTCAGGTGACATATTTTTATTTTGGTTGAAGAAGGACCCCCAAATTTTACTTGCACATAGACTGTACATTATTATTGAAGGAGGAACCATGATGTCAGCCTTTGGTTTCTGTACTGTTGTTACGAAGCAAGTACATAGTTTCTGATGTACCTGTCTAAAGTATTAGGATCAGATATCGGCCCTGATATCAACATTTTAGTTGGATCGGGGATCTGTAAAAGCAACCGATCCGTAAGACCGTTCCTTCCCCTTTAACTTTTTGCGACACGAGCTACGTCATGCATGCTGAGAGGTCGTAGTGTTGTTGGATTTTAAGCGTTTAACGACCAGGCGGGTTTCTTCTCAAACTGGGCATTTATTATAAAACATGCTGCAGCTTACAGAGCACAAACAGGTAACTGGCACTAGACATCTTGAAAGTGTAAAGTTTTTACACAATCCAAACACAATCCAAACACTATCTATAGGTACTTCCTATTTCGACAGACTTCAAAATAAAAGTACTTCCTACTATTAACAATCAACTGAAATATCTGAAAATAAATAAATAATGCATCCTTTTAGTATAAACGTAAACCAACATTAATTGCCTGGTTTTCTCTAAACTCAAATAAATTAGTCACAACAGAGGCATTTCAGCCTTACCATACCAGGTAAGGCTTGTAGCTTCTTAAATCAGCAATATCGAATCGTTATCGGGTATCGACCGATATGCAAGGCCCCAGCATTGTTATTGGCATCGTAACTGAAAAAGTCGAATTGGTGCAGCCCTATAAATGTCATTATGTTGGCTTTTAAAGCCAGAAATGACCATATTTGTTCAAAAGGGAAGCTGCAGGAGGAAGACTGTGAGGGGTCAGAGTTTTCTGCAAGTGGTCGTAGGTCAGCTAATGCTAAGCCCTAGCTTACTCGGTAAGACTGTAAAGCAACTAAAGCATTGTGTAACAGTCATTTTGCAGTCTTGTTAGTGTAATAGTCAAGCTGTTTTTTAAGGAAAAATGTTGTGATTAAATTAAAAGAAACTCCAAAAGTCTGAGTGAGCCTTTTATTCTAGGTGACATCTTATTACCTGAACAATAATTTGAAGATAGACTGGTAGACACATCCCCTATTAGAGGTTCCAAATAAAACTGAGTAGACCAGAGGGATTTCTGTAAAAAATTATTAGTATTTTCAGGGAGAAGTTCAGTGCAAGTCTATGGGAATCAGGTCATTTTGGAGCAGTGGTATTATAACTTTAAAAAACTTCTGCACTGGCTTCATTTTAGAGCTGGGGTCATTTTCTCTTGAAACTACACAATACATGGTTAGAGTGTCGGCTACACCCTCTAGTGCCACCCAAGTAAATGACTTTTTCTGAGGATCATTGAAATAATAATTTGTGATTCAGCTCATAAGCATCTTTACCCACCTACAGTTTCTCACAAGTGCGTGATTATGTAGTGATATGTCTTCCTTCTCATTGGTCATTTCTATTGCACCATCTCCTGATTTAAACACAATAACACAAATACTGATGGCTACACCCAGGTTTTGATTGCTGAGGATTATTATGTTACCGCCTACTACCAAATGTTCTTGATTTAATGATATCATGGCTGTTCTATGCATGTTGAGTAGTGGGTTAAAATCTTTAAAATCATGACTTGGATTAAAAGGCACTAAGAATCAAGTTAATCTAATTTAAAAAGAAAATGAAATGCTAGGATGAATTTAAACATAAGGATCCAAATGGTTTTATGGAGGCATGAGGCTTCTCCACATCGCCTCCTCTTTTCTCAGTCTTTGTGACCTCTGTCCTTGTTACCATAACAACAAGTTAATGACACAGCAGACTGAATTGATCCTCGGGCAACATAACACAACTTGACTGGCTGAGCGCTGTGTGTACATCACCGCTCGCAGTAACACTTCAGACTGAATTATGGAGGTTAAACACTCCAGATTTGCATTTGTCCAGTTCCTCATCTGTCACAGACGAGCCGTTTTTATATCCTCTGTGAGATTCTTCAACATGAGTTTACACCAAGCAAACAGTTCAAGGTCGTCTCCAGTGTTTTAAACCAGGACAAATTCAGACAGCCTAGATTAGATTTAGGACCATAGAGTCCAAATGCTGCTTTTTGTGTAAAGTATGTTGTAGTGTCTTTGCCTTAAATTAAATGAAACATCACATTATATTATATTTAAAAAAAATAAAATGTGCCTCTATAATTCAATATAAATGTAACTTGGAAGAGAAAGGAAAACTGAAACTAGCTTTTATCTACGGCAATTGCCGTTCTGATCAGCTGATCAAACCAGATCTCACCTGACAGGTCAGACGAACACGCCTCTGAAAAGCTGCCAGCTGACTGTTACTCTCACATTGGACAGTGTATTTAAGGCGAGGCACCACAGGACACAATGACTGTAGTATGTTGTAGTAAATGGATGGTTTTTATTTTGCACATACAAGTTGCAAGTTTAAATTTACAGATAAAAAATGTATTTATGTTTAATTCTGAATGGGAAACTTAAAACTTGAAGCTTAAAACTTGACAATTTTGTGGTAAAATTAACTGGAAACTGTATTTGAAGAAGTTTGCATATTCTAAAGACATTTCAGTAATGGTTGTTTCCTGAACTGTCAAAGTGTATGTGTTTTCCATACTTTTTGCTTAATGCTTGTATTAATGCTGTCTCTAACCAGGTCAAGGTCTACAAATTAGCTACAGCTAAAACATCTATATACACTGATCAGCCACAATATTCTGACCACTGACAGGCAAAGTGGTATTAATGGTGATTATCCCATTATAATGGGATCTGCCAGTCAGTGGGATATATATTAGGCAGTAAGTGGATTTGTAGACCTCGAAGTTGATGTGTTAGAAACAGCAAAATGGGCAAGAGTAGGGATCTGAGCAACTTTGACAAAGGAGAAATAATGATGGTCAAACCATTGGGTCAGAGCATCTTCTGATCTTGTTTATCCCCAGTGTAAAGTGTTTAATACCTACCAAAAGTATTTAAAGAACAACAAAAACCGGATTTCAACCAATCGAGCATCTGGAGCAAAACATCACTCCCACCTGTCTAATATTGTGTAGGTTCCCCTTCTCCCATAAAACCAGCTCTGACCTGAGGCCTAGACTCCACCAGACCTCTGAAGGTGTGCTGTGGTATCTGGACCAAGACGTTAGCAGCAGATCCATGAAGCCCTAGAAGTAGAGAGGTGGACCTTCATGGATCAGATTTATTTGTCCAACACCTCCCACAGATGATCAATTGTCCTGATATTGGGATGTTCTTCCTTAGTCCATTTTTGGTCGTTACTAACCACTGCAGACCAGGAAAACCCAAAAAGACCTGCAGCTGTGGAGATGCTGCGATCTAGTCATCACCGTAACAATATGGACCTGATCAAAGTCACTCAGTTCCTAATGTGGGTCATTTTACTGCTTCCAACACATTAGCTTCAAGGACTAAATGTTCACTTGCTGCCTAATATATCCAACCCAGTGAAAGGTGACATTATTATTAAACATAACTATGCCTACATCTGTGCAGCTCTTCAGGTCATGGAGCTGCTTTGATTTGGCTGCCAACCATCAAAGTAAAAATACTAAAGTATGAATGACTTTTCCTGAATAATAAAGAAGAAGAATGTTCTCTAGAAGTATTTTATGAATAATGACCTCAACAAAGTCAGGAGAAATGTAAAGGAGAGGCCTTAGATGTAGAGGATGTAACAAGATTAAAAACAGCCTAAAAGACACATGACAAAAATAATGTTAAAGACAAAAAAAATGATGTAAAAGACACAGCAATTGTAATCAATAACATTATATGAATGTGGGTCCCAATGATACACAACATTTTTTTTTTCAGTCTTAATCTGAAAAAGTTTGGGAATCAGATGCATAAAATATGTAAACAAGGGAAATAAAGGTATAGGTAAAACTACTGCACAGCATTTAAAAGTTCAGCAAAATCAATTCACTTTACTAACAGGCTTCTGTTAAAAGTTTTAAGAAGATATTATCTTCTGGCAGCAATGGTAGTTGGGAGGAAATGTTTTCAACTTTTCAACCTATAAAGTTTATTATTATTGGTTACCCTACTGGAATTCCCATACACTTGCTCAGCTGCTTGTTTAATTGCCTCTACATTCCTTTGTCTTGACTCTGTTCTCTAGAGGCTAATGTGTAACCAGCGATTAAAGCCCTGACTAAGTCGTCTGGAGGATCATTAGTCAGGTTAAAGCCTCAATGGTTGTTTTTTTTTTTTTTTTTTATCAGCGTTTAAATGGTGACTCAGTGGCATTTCTCAACCCAGCGCTGAGTTCAAGGTCCAAGGACAAAGGAATGAACAGCAGGGAGTTAAAGGTTAAATCAATGTTCAACACAGAATGACTGAAAAACGCTGCGGCTGCTACTGTTTGTGGACAGAAAAGTATCAGTCAGTGGCGTCAAAGCATATGTTAAAAGCTGATCAAATACACTTTTATATAAGTGATCTCAGTGTGGTTCGTCTGTAGATAAACCACACTGCTCCAGACTGCAGTATATTAAAAATGACTGCATGCATTTCATGCCATGAAATTTTCCATTTCCATTTCCATTACCTGAGCATCTTGGACTGACTATTTCAATTCAGGCTTTCACTGCTTTTTTTTCCATTACAGTGTGTGTTATAACCTCACCAAGCTGTTGTGTGGGTAGTGATGTGTTAAGCAGGTAGATTACATTTATTTAGTGGCTCTCTATGGGTTTAAAGCACATAATTAGTTTGTATGATGTGTAAATAGGAAGGACTAAACAGGAAAGCTAGGGGTTTTATTAGGTTTCTGGAGGGTTTTAGTTACCAAAGTGGCAAGAATACACATAACCCTTCAAATAGAAAGAGACTAACCCAAAAAGACCCTGTGCTACTTTTGTTTTCCCAAATGATTTTTCTCTCTCTATTTAACTTTTCTTAAGTGATTTATCACAAATTATAGTAATATTATTTTATTTATTATGCCTTTATTAGTGGAAAATAATGTATTTTACTGTATAATTCACTGATTATGTAAAGGTTCATTAAAGCTCAGATTAAATTTAACGGTTATATCAAAAACAGAGAAAACTGAAGAAAAAGTGACTTTTTCAACAAAATATATCAATAACTGATCATACACCATGTGTGTCTATCTACTGGCATTGATCAAACTCCATGGGTTTTACTGATGAATCAATATTGTAGAAGATGACGGTGTTTCCATGGTAACTATGGAGCCTCTGAACATCAAAATGGGTCATATCTGATGATCATGAAAAGATGACAAACTATATTTTATACCAGTTATTTACATGTATTGATAGGATTAGTGGATCAACAGGTATTAAACAGTTACATTAGTAGATGCTTTAGTTTGGTGACAGCTGTCTGGGTCTTTATGGGTTAGTGTCAAAATAAAAGACTGAAACAGGAATGGATTCAGCTTCTTTAATCAAGTGAAAAAATGACTATCGATGATAATAATAAACACGATAACAATTCCCTTCAAATGCATTAAAACTAACATAACAAGCCTGCATTGGAAATGTAAGGAATAAAAATCAGAGATGTCTGTGTTAAACCAATTATAGATAGCTGAAAACTCGAAGTATGGCAAAAAATATGTGTATTTTGTTACTTCCCATCACTGTGTGGAAAGTTTGGTTTGATATTATTTGACTAGGGCGACACGGTGGTGCAGTGGATAGCACTCGTGCCTCACAGCAAGAAGGTCCTGGGTTCGATTCCAACACCAGT
>JAPQRP010000008.1:5913354-5936972 GCA_037367295.1 Apogon hyalosoma
ACACACACACACAGTACAGTAAAGGTCATTGCTCACAACCCGGTTTGCAAATGCTTCTCTTTTTTTAACAAATGAACAGTTATGTCTGCCTCTTCAATGAGTCAATCAGCCATTTTCAGAGTTTTCCTCTTCTTTAATAGATAATCTAGCTGCCTCAGTGTGCATTTAATTCTTATTTTTATATTTTCTTTCATTATGCTGTTAGTGTCTCACAGTCAGTTGTGTTGTCTTTAAAGGTGTTTGTACACTTCATATCAAATGTTTCAAACAATGCTCAAATTAAGACGAATCTCCGAGTTAAGTGAATGTAATGGTATGTTTCAATAGGTCAAGTGTCAATAGTCATATGCTTTTTACAGGAAAGTGATGGAAAAAATGTCAGAGTGATGGGTATAAATCCTATAGTGTCACAGAAAAACAGTGACATTCTTTTACTGTATTGAACAGATTTTCCATAAAATAACAGTGTTTTTTGGACACTGCATAGTTTAGTTTTCATTTCATGCGTGTGGTAATGTGATACTAATAGCTAAGTTATTATTAGGCAAATTGACTCTTGTAATGTTGGCATGTTATCTGACGAATGTAAATATATGTCATTAAATGTGAATTAACTTGTCTGTAAACATTCCTTACACGGATCCCTCATAAAACTACATTTTTGTTGTGATTATTTTGATTGAGAGTCCCCTACAGCCATAAATCACAGTGTGCTATAAAGAGGTATACAAAAATAAAATTCCTTGTCCTGGTCTGATCCCCAGGTCTCACTCCATCCTAAACTGTGCCTCTCCGTTAACATCTGGCAGCACTGTGGGAGGGTTATTATTTGACGGACAGCTGAATGAAAGTCTCCTCGACAGCCTCATTGACTCTCCCAGCCTCCCTGGCCTCTGTCCACCAATGCAGGTACAGTATTCTTATATGATGCATCTTCTCTTGTGCATGCAGAAAACACAGTCACAGAGAAGGCATTGTGTGGTTCTGGTTCAGATTCTGGTGAGTAGGGCATAGATGTGTTTCTGTCACTGAATGGCAAGAACTACTCTGTGTGTAATGTGTAGAAGATGATGTTAAATTTCCATGTTTGATTCTTTGTACATCTCAGGTGTCGAGGTCCACCTCCCAGTCCTCCTCATCCAAGATGAGGCTGTTTGTGTGTCGCCACGGGGAGAGGATGGATGTGGTTTTTGGGAAACACTGGATCACTCAGTGTTTTGATTCCAAAGGTTATTATACAAGAATGACACGTTTACACTTGAGGCTTCTATTAGTCCCATTTAACACACACTCATATTTTCTGCATTTTCTTATTTATGTTTGTGCAGGCCGATACATTCGCTCCAACCTCAACATGCCATCCAGTTTACCAGCCAGAAGTGGAGGTCACAGAGACTATGACAAAGATTGCCCAATAACTGTGTTTGGTTCCACACAGGCCCGTCTTGTAGGTCAGTGGCGCCATGTTTTAATAGGAATGTTCATAGAGGAGGTCATTTAGAAGCACATTAAGTTTCCCTAAAGTTGTTGTCTGACCATAGAGTCACACTGTTCTGTAACCTTGTGCTGTTTCCAGGTGAAGCCCTGTTGGAGAGCCACACAACAGTAGACTTTGTTTACTGCTCCCCTTCTCTTCGCTGCATCCAGACTGCCCAGAACATTCTGCAGGGTATGACCTCAACCTCAGTAAAACTCTGACCACAATTGTGCACAAATCACACATTTCAGATATCCTGTATGCTCATACAGACTCCTCAGATGGCAGGTGTCCTTTTAAAATGAATTTAGCATTTTAAAATTTTTCTGATTGATAGACCTTCAATTTAATATCCTTTAATAAAGCACATGAACGTATCAAAGTCCTTTTTCCATATTTCTTTTTCGATTGCAAATCAAAAACAATTAAAACCAGCCTGCTGGTGTTTTTTTATCGATGTCCAATCAAATAAGCTGTTTTTGAAAATAAATGCATGTATATAGTTAGCTAGTTTTACTCATGTCTCTTTTGTAAAGAAGATTTTGATCAGATTAAATAAAGAGCATTCAAGGCATAAACATTTAGTCCAAATATGTGAAATCTTGTAAATTAAGACTTGAGTGTGAGTGTTCACATTTTTCATTCTGTTTAATTATTTATAGCCCCAGCCCCTCAGTGTAGTTTGACATCAGATAATCTGGGTTTTCTTCTCTGTTGCAATTTTTCAAAAATCTGGTCTTTCTTATAAGATAAAACTGTCATTGAATTACATTCTATGTGAAGTTGTACCTTTTCTGTAACAGTTAAAAAAGAAGAGCGTTATCTTAAACATATTGCCTCTCTTCATGTCAGGTCTCCAGCTAGAGGGAAAGCTAAAAATCCGTGTGGAGCCTGGGTTATTTGAGTGGACTAAGTGGGTTTCAGGCACATGTTTACCCACCTGGATCCCCCCGGCTGAGCTCACTGCTGCTAATCTGAGCGTGGACACAACATACAGGTGGAGATGCATTGTCATTTACAGTGTATTGTGTAGGTAAAAGGGCTGAAATCGAAACTAACAACCCACACATGTCCTGTTGTCATTAGACCTCATATTCCCGTAAGTAAGTTGGCAGTGTCAGAGTCCTACGACACCTACATGAGTAGAAGCTTCCAAGTCACTCGAGAGATTCTGGCAGAGTGCAAAAACCAGGGTAAAGTCAAGCTATAAACATTCATCAACATTTTCACCTTCTATTTACCATCAACACATTCACCAGTATAGCATGCAAGTGGTGTCTAATTGAGGCTCTTTCTTCCCTCTTTCACACAGGAAATACGGTCCTGATTGTGGCCCATGCTTCCTCCCTGGAGGCCTGCACTCGTCAGATACAAGGTCTAAGCCCCCAAAACTCCAAAGACTTTGTCCAAGTTGTTCGGAAGGTCTGTTCGCTGCTTTACTTACAGCACTCCAAATCCTCCCTTCCTCTTTATCCTCTTTCCACTGTTTCCAGTTTTCAACTCTTTAACAACATGCACATCTGTCTCCTCTTTGTCTCTGTGCAGATTCCTTACTTGGGTTTTTGTGCTTGTGAAGAAATGGGAGAGACTGGGGTGTGGCAGCTGGTCGACCCCCCCATTCTGCCTCTTACACATGGGCCTAATCACAGTTTCAACTGGAGGGAAATGCTAATGCAAGACTGAAGACTGATATATTGTTCGGCTCTCTAGCTTTTGGTAGCTCTGAACTGCTTAAAAAACATATTTATTTTTAACACACACTGCTAGAGACCAATCCCAGCTACCAAAAAACAACACAAGTCTAGCTTCCATCAAAGACTCTGCAACTGAGGCTAATGTATTTAGACGCTCTGCTCAGGAATGAAAAAGTACAGCATGTGTGGAGGTCGTAGCAAAGATGAGCACCACACTGGGCACCCTGGATACCCTCTGTGTTCAAGTTCTTGACCTAAAATGTGGTGGTGCTTCAGGAAATCTGGGTAGTTCTTGATGGTTGCTGATAATAAATGAAGTTTTATGACATAAGAAGGTTTGATTTAAGTTCTGCCATAGCCTCCTCTTATGGCAGGTGGGGGTCAAGAGGACTTCTCCTGCCAACTCACACACTGTGACATAAAGATGAGAGACTCATAACACAGAAATATTTTTCATGTGTTTGGAATTAATATTTGACTTGTAGCCACAGCTCTCCTGGGAAACAGCACAGAAGAAATTTTGACAATCAGACAGAGAACTGATGTTCATTGTTTCTGGTGCTGAGGTGGGTAGTTTGTTCCTGTTATTTTCCTGTTAAGGTCATATCATTATAATTAAGTGATTCCTCTTTGTTAACATTTACTGTATGGGCCCATATAAATTCTTTAAATTACCAGTAAGGGTATGTGGAAATGCAGTTTTAGGAAAAAGAATACCACCGAGATCAACGATCAGTGAAACACAAACTGCTTTTTGGTTGTCATTTTTGTCCAGATGCATTGTTTGAAATGTTTTCTTATGTAGGTTTCTCACACGCTGTAAGCCTGATAACCACACTGCTTTTTGAATACTGGATGCATTTATTTTTTTGGTTATGTCCAATGATTTAAGTGCGTATTCACACTTATTGTTGTATGACAGAAAATATGAGTAATACTGTCAAAAATGAATAAAACAAGGATGTGGAGGTAATGTAGACCTATACATATCAGCTTGTGCTATCTGTTCTGTAAACAGTTGATACTAAAGAAGGTTCTTTTATTTTATTAACCATTGGAAAGGTTGCTTTCGAATTTGCTTTGGCAGGAAATAAACAGGAGGGGGCGCTGCATTGCACAGCAAAATGCAAAAAAAGGACGTGATGCTTTTTTTTCTCAATACTCTTCTGTTTATTTAACTTGAAGTCTCCTGGGAACTGTAAGTTACGCAAACGAGAGAAATGTTTATTTACTTTATAAAATGTACAGTAGCATTTAGAATTTTACTTGCTATATGATCAATTTTGAGTTGTATTATTCTTTACTTTTCAAACCACAACTTTTTCTGAGTCGCCCCCCCCTTTATTTAAAATAATAAAAATAACTGAAATTGTGCCACCTTTTGAAAACAATAACTACTATCTCTAAAGGAGTAATTTGTCTTGTGTTAAAAACAAAAGCTTTCATGGAATGTCGGGGGGATTAAATATTTTAGGTTTTAGCGCTATATATGAACACATGCTTTACAGTGGTTGTAATTGGTGAGTTTACACTGCTAATGCTAATGCTAATATTCACTTTTCTGAAAGATGGACTTGGTCGCGGTCCGTCCATCCCTTTATTTGAAAGCACAGGTGAGTGTTTTTTGGGGTTAGCAATTAATTTGTTCTTTAGTAGTCTGAAAGCACTTTTTTTATAATCAATTTTATGTTAAATTTTGAGATGTCAACAAACACATGCCCTGTCTAATGAATTAAACATTAAATGTTAGCTTTCATGCTAGCTTGCAAACATTATGCTAGCATTAGAACTAATAGCCCTGTTTGAGTTAGTTTGCATTAAAGCCTCATGGTTTGCAGATTGGACGCGTAAACATGTACAGGTTTGTAAAGTGTTGCTAATTATGGTAATGCACGTTAATTGTCATTTATATCATTGTAGGTGAATATTGTAGAGCTTCAACTTGAATAATTAACTACATCAGACAATTTATTGTGCAAATATTAGCTAATAGTATTATTTATACTTATTCCTGCTCTTATTGAATAAAACAAATGACGTCACGAAAATACAACCAAATAAATGTTTTATGCTTGTGATGCAGTAATATGCCATGAGCAGAAGTGGATGAAGTCTATTCATGTCAATATGGCTTAATGTCTTAATTTAATGCAGGAAATGTGATGAATTCACAAGGATATTTGATTGATTGATATCACCCAGTGCTTACTACAGGAAGTTAAAGCTGGTTCAATCACTTGAAAAGTTCATACAGATTTATTCTTTACACCCTGGATGAAATACAAGCTTATGATAAAAGTGGAAAATGTAATATGGTCCAAATAGAGTGGGGTTATGGGAGTTATTTGCTGGATTCTGCCCAGCAGGGTGTTCAGCTTGATCAAAAAGAGAAGAAAAAAATCCCAACAGAAACAAAAAACAAACTGCTGCTTAATACATTATTACACAAAGTGTTTGGTAATTTTAAACCATTTCAGTATCCAAATATATTGTACTATATATAGTGTATTTCAAATTACTGCTTCAGGAAAAGAAATAAAAATTCTAATAATCCCTCTGGAAAGGTTAATGGCACACATGAAAATGAAAGTGTACCTCCAGGGTTTTAGCATGGAAATACATACAATTCTCACAAATGGCTAAGTGAGGTACCAACACTAGATGGCGCTAAATGATGACAATACCATAAGGACCCCACCATAGTTGACCTCACTGGTTTCAACTAAAAGCCAACTATGATCCTTTTCCTCTGTATGTACATCCATGTATATTTTCATGAGATATATTATGTAAATATCATTTTGGTACTAGTTTGAAAAACATGTCTGTTATGCTAATTTGTTTCTTGACTGCATATTGAATTAAAATAGCATTTTTGAACAATTCCATATTTAAAACATGAAAAAAAAAGCTCTTTTATTCAGTCAAATACGATACTGTACTTAACATACTTGGGAACACATTAGTATCAAGTTCAGTGGAGTGAGGTTTCATCATTTTTTGTGTATAGTACTTTTATATGGTGGGCATTACTATAAACTGTCATGTTTAATGCTGACTGGTTAAGTTGGCTTACTTTTTCTTTTTGCATCCAGCTGTAGAAGCCTGAGATCGATAACAACAAAAAACAAACCAAAGACGAACTCCCTGGCCTAGAGGTAAATGCATTTACACTGCCCGGCCAAAAAAAAACTTGCACATGGAATATTTCACTGCACCACCTTTGGTTTTAATTACAGGAGATATTCACTGTGACATCTTTTTTGCCACACAATGCTTATGTTGTGTCACAATACAGTTCATAATATTTTTTCCATCCGTAGTTGCATTAATTTTTGATTACTGAAGATGGAGAATTGGGCTGCTGCATCAAGTCTTCATCATATCCCAAAATAGAGTCTGGACTTTATGGTGGCTAATCCATGTGTGAAAATGATGTCTCATTCTCACTGAACCATTCTGTCACAAGGCTGATGATCCTGATCAGTTCTGGCATTGTCCAATCTTTTTGACGTTAGAAGCAGGAGAGGCTACTTACTGCGTCAGCGTTAAATAACCTGTTACAGCTGAAACATTATTAACCACTGCAACACTTACCGATAGAGGGATCTGAACTATTTGCTTAGTTAAATCTGGTGAACATCTCCTGTAATCAAAATCAAAGGTGGAGCAATGAAATATTGCATGTGTGACTTTTTTTTGGCGGGGCAGTGTATGTTTAGTGGTTTATTCAAAGACATGAGCATGGCCTCGTCATATCTGCTTCAGTTTTATGACAAGGAAATTATTTTAAATGTCCTCACCAGAAGACATACTGATATATATTTGATTAAGTTTGCTTACAAGTAAACATCTATCATAAACTTACATATAAATTCAGCGCCTACATAAAGACATAATTTTTTTCTGGAAAATATGTGCCCTGTTTGTCGCAATTAAGATAAAACATCCAACTTGTAGAAGAGTAACTGGAGCTTTAAACACCATCACCTCCATGTAATTTCTTTTTTACCATCTGAATCTGCAGCTGTATGTTAAATATTTCAGTGTCAGGAACATTCCACCATCAGTATTGCACCATGATTCAGATACAGTAATCACATGTTCCTCAGCACATCCAAGTAGGAAACCAAGCAAACATCTTGACTTTAATTTGCTGAAAGATTTAAATGTTGTCTTGAAGAGTCAGTTGTTTTTTCAAGTGAATTATATTTAACTAATTAAATGTTTAGTGGCTTCTTGCCCACCTTACCCCAACATCCCCTGTTCTTTTGGTTGACTTTGGTAACTGGTGAGAGGTAAAATCTGTGATCCTGTATAGAAAGTTTTAGCACTGATGAACTCAGTGACTTGTGGCATGGTTCATAAAATAGCAGTAGCTGCTTCAAATACCATCTTCCGCAAAGAAGAGGTTTGTGAAGTGGATGTCTTGCAAGTCTGGTGGGCTTCCTGTTGGTAATCATGGACAAAGGTAATGTCTGCTCTTACTCAAAACCACAAAAGTGTTTCTTTGTGACCTGATGAATATTCAAATAACAAAATGCTTCATACATTTTTTTTTGTGGTTTGGAATGTGTGCAAGTGTTACCTCTTCATGGATGCGTTTTTTTTTTAGCATTGCACCTATCTGTGATGTGCTCTCTTTTATTTAACTTCAGGCTGATAACTATAGTGAGGACAAAAGGGAACTGAAATCTTGGTTTCCTCAAAGACAGTACAAACAGAGTCTTAGGTCTGACCTTTTCCTGTTTAGTGCTATGGCCAGTTACTAGCAAAAACAAAATTACACTCGAAACCCACATGGTAGAGACTACAAAGACGTGGTCATACAATGGTTTACACAGTTCATAGCAGTACTATCAAGCAAAATGGTAGAGGATGCATTGGTTGTCTTCTGTGTCGTCTCTCAATCAATGAGATATGAGATTAATGTACAGGTTCTATCCAGCTTCCTTCAAAGTTTGTTTCATTATTATTCTCAAAATTTTAGATATTATATGTGAGTGGAGATACAATTTTTACAAATCTTGCACATAGTAGAGTTAATGTCTTCCTGCATATGTAGTTTTCAGCACTGCTGTTTGCAGCTTCAATGCATACCACTTTAACTTTGCGGTGTTTCTGCGCACATGAATGTATAACTTTAACCTAAGAGATGCTAATGATATTCCATATGAGTCATTTGTACTGCTTATGTAAATCTGCTGCTTGTTGGAAAGGAGAGGACAAAATGTGGAAGAAGAGACCTGTATATCCCATGTTAAGGTGTAAATATGCAGAATGTAGAAAATGTTTGAATGATATTTTCTCTGTAGATCTCATTAGTTAATATTGTAATCACAAAACTTTCATGTGTAAGTTTCATTTGCTCTTACAATTTGGCCTTTTGCTGTTGAACAACAGAGCTAGTCATCCCGACCTCTAATAGGCTTTGACACAGCTGTCATGAGTTAGTGAGGCCACTTCATATTCACAAGATGGCCTAACTACTTTCAGCGTGCAAGAACAAGTTAAAGTGAATAATCTAATTTTTAAATTCAATTCAGTAGACTTTCGTAGCCTGAAAGCTAGGTGAACAATTTTGTCAAGTATAGTTTTAATAAAAATGGACACTATGTTTATGAACTGCCTTTATTACAGCAAATATACATAGATTCCAGAGGCCAGAAATATAAGGGGTTGCTTCCCCTTTTATAGTGAAGTGCTGTGCAATTAGTCAGTCTTGGCTATACATGACATTTCAATTCAAAATATTAAACTGTAAAGTCTTCACAAAATGCACATTGTTTTGATATTTTAAAGGATTTTAGTTCTTCTTTGGCAGCAGTAAGCACTAGTCTTTCTAAAATGAGGCAAGTGAGAGCTAGCAAGAGCTGTTTGAGGCCAGCTTTTGCCCAAGGGAGACATTGAGTGATGTCTCAGAGAGCCTGCCTGAGCCCTCCCCCTTGCCTCTTTTTATAAAACTGAAATTTCAACACAGTCCTGTAAGGCATTCTTTCTTGCTTTGCCTGGGCTCACATAATACTAATGCACTGTATGTTTTAGTTTTGGAATGTAACATTTGAGGAATATTTTAGTATTGTTTATGATAAGCTCCTGTTTATTAGAGCGATAAGTCAAAGATATGGCATTGCTGTTTTCAGTTGTCTTTGCCAAGTGCACTATTTGCATTTCTAAAACAGCATTGTGTAGATTTGATCATAGATTACTCAAACACAGCTTCGACTGCATGCTTGCTAACTTGGAACAGATAAACATGGTTTTCTGTTATGGAAGCAACACTGAGTCATTATTCTTTTGTTGTAAAACTTACCACACAGACATGTAAAACATCTGTGCTGTGTTCTCATAAGTCTTCCTTCAACACATCAGTAAGGAATAACCGAAGGTCTGGTTGTAGTTATGGACTGCTTATCTCTAGAGCAGTTGAGAATATTAACTCAGACTGTAAAAATACTTGTGTTGTTCTGAAATGTCTTCAGCATGTCATGAAATTAGTTTGGTGTTGTGGATAAAACATTTCATTGTGTTGATTTACAGTAGGTTTCTTGTACAAAAATTGTTTGATGAAATCAGAAAAGGTTTTTGTATTGTACCTACAACAGTTCACAGAGGAAAGCTCAGCAAACACTAACTTCTGAGTTGTCTTTCTTCTCTTTTCTGTCTTGGAGCTGTTTGGGAGAGGGAGGGGAGGTGAAGGGATGAGGGGGAGGGAGGTGGAGTAAGGTTGGAGCCACTGGAAAAGGAGCTGTTTCATACTGTGCTGTCTATGCCTCTCTCTGTTTTTATTCGCTGGGAGTCAGCATGCACCTGTGTGTGTGTGTGTGTGTGTGTGTGAGCACTCGCTGGTCTCTCTCATTCCAACTGGTTGTTTATCATTGCTGTCATGTTAGCAGCTCAAGCAGTAGTCAGCAGGAGAGACGCAGAGCTGGACCTGTGGACTTGAAATTACAAAAACTCAGAGCAGAGGAGTTGTGTTTGGAGAGTTTTCTGCCTCCATCTTGAGACGAAAGAAATCTGGGGAACAAACTTGCCTAGCTGGGCTGAAGAACTGACAACAAACAGCGTTGTGTGAAAAGGGGTAAGTTCCACCCAAACAGCTGACGTCTGTTTGATTTCAGCAGAAATCAGAATAAAAGTTTTTATGTTGTGCAGCCGCTGTGATATACCTCAGTAGATGATACTGTACAGTACTGCAGTACTCTTTTCTGTAAGTGAGCTGTTTATCTCTTTGTGTACATTTTCTCACATTCAAGTGTAGGGCGTGTGTTGTGTTTGTTTAATTTTATGATGCAGTGACTGGTCTGTGGTTCATTTTTGGACTAGACTCAGCTGCTCTCGTTCTCTCGGGGTATGTCTGTTTTCTTGTGTTCATTTGTTGAGACATCTCACATGTCCAGAAATAAACATGCGCACACAAACACAGACACATGCGCACACACACACACACACACACACACACCTTCACTCAGAGGAAGCAACAACACTGTATGGCACACATATGTAACAACATGTATGTAATATGTATGTAACACAGCACTAATGTGCTGTGCATTATTTTTCATTCCATAGTTAAACACTGTTTTACTTTTAACAATGTATTTAAATAACATCTCTATGTAATATATACTAGGTTTTGTATTGTATGCACTGGCAGACTTGCCACATTAGTCGTAGCGTCTTTATTTTAAATTGTTTTCCGCTGCTTGTGGACACTGCCGCCATTCCCGCGAAAATTTGAAAACTGGAATCATGAGCCCACAAGACATGAGAGAGGCATCTTATCCAATATTTAATGATGAATCCCTTAGAAAGGCTTTTATAACTTACTGGTAGGTCTTAGTCTGCTAACTGGCAACTGACAGCAGAAGACTAAATCTTTACTGGCAAATGGATGCTGATAGAACAGGGCCAAAAGATGTAAATCTAGTCATAAAAAGAGAAGAAAGAAAAAAGAAGGGTTATGTGAACATCATCAAATAGGAATTTGAGATGGCCACAATTTCTCTTTTTAGTCATTCAACTCATTTTCTTTTATGTCATTGTACTTATATCTCCAAACTTACTGTGAAAACTAACAGCATTTAATAGGATAGATCTTCAGCTGTCCAGTGGTGCTGTACAGGTTTAAGGTCCAATATGTATGATTTGGAGGATTTAGGAGGATCTCATTGCAGAAATGGATCATAATATTCATAAACATGTTTTGAATAATCATGCAAAAATGGTGATTATTGGTGTTTTTTCTTAGCTTAGGGAGTGTGCATTTGTTCACAATGTCAGCATTGTTTCTACAGTAACTCTAAACAGACTTCCCTTAAATCTTTTTTCTGATAATATAGTGGGTGGCATCCAGCATTACCATCACTAATTGTGTTTGAGAGTTTTGTCTATATTTTTTATTTTGCTGTGGTTATTTTAGTGTTTCCTTCATGCTAAAATAAATTATATGGATAGAAGCATAGGCATTAAAAGCTGTAACTTCAGCTTATACCTTTTTGTGGATGTTAATGTTGTCTATAAATTGTCTTTTTAACATTTCTGAAAATAGAAATTTCTATTCCTAGTGTGGAGTTACTGTCCCCTTGACTAAAAAGCCCAGAGCAAACAAACACACACTGGCTATAATGAAGGACTAGCATGTTTTTTGCAGCCACCATAGGTGTGGATGAGGTGATGGGGTATAACTATGTCACTAAATGTTACACTGTGAAGCTTTAATAAATAGCTTTGCTGTTTTTGCTTAAATTATTGTCTCTTCATTCTCTAAAGCAATCTACATGTCATCAATGCATCCTGAGGTAGCAGCGTGGTTAGCAGTGGATGAAAACTTGCCCATAAAACTAAAACAGTAGTTTATTAGTGAGGTGTTTGAGAGTCTGATAAAAGTATGACCAATATAACAAATGTAGTAAAGATATGACTGAAGTTGTCACTTTGGAAATGTGTACATACATCTCTATAAGGTTTGTCCATGGGTCTGTTCCCCATGATGTGTAAAACATGATAGTCCTGTATAGTTTAACAGAAGGTCTAACAATGTGGCACAAATCTTCAAGGAGCTGACAAAAACTGGTGGCCACAGGTCAAAGGTAAGGGTAATGTAATATAATCTAAATCTGACTAAACTGTCACCAATTGTATGTTCCTAATAACTAATAGAATTTAACAGATTATGATTATGTGGTACTGTACAAAACAGTAGAGAATGTGGTAGTAGATGTCTGATGACATTCCAAGCTGCAAATTTATTTTTCCCAATCCTGTCTCTCCCCACATTTGACAGAATACTGCTGAACAGCTTTCTGTTGAGGTGTTGGATTTTCACAGGTGAACATTAGGATGTCATCACCTTTTGATGAACTATACCTGAAAATTTTATTCTTATTGTTATGACGTCATTTCAAGTTCAAATGTGGATCTTCAAGCACTTAAAACAAGTCTGTACTGGATTATTCAAACTCCAGATACTGTATTTTCCCATGGAGGAAAAAAGTGTCAGAAGGTCTTTTTGGTTCTCCCAGGCAGAACTACACAAATAAAGTACTTGTAACCTACAGTATTTTTGCAGGTGTTGTGTAATTTTCAGATATTTTTGACTTTTAAATATGATGCTGTTGGTGTGCTGAGTGTAAGTCACATAAGACTGAGTAGGCACTCCTTCAGTCAGTTCCATGTTCTCCAAATTTTTAGGACAATGGAGACATGTGTCCCAGACCACCTCCAAAAGTATTCTGAGTGAAGGGATTTAACTGTGTCCTCAGTGTATCCTGAGTGTGTGCACACCTGGAATTAAAGCTGTATGTGATGAGATTTACCAGGATGAATATTAATGTCAGCTCTGAGCAGGGCCACAGATGTTTGATGGGCAGCATTTTGGAGGATTATGTGGGACACGGGACTTTCGGGTACAAAGACTTAATAGAAGAAAGGTTTTTCAATGTGTTGTTGTGAAAGGGTCTAATTTAACCCAAGCTCAGATCTTTTCCTAAACAGTCCTGCGTACAATCCAATCATCCACAACAAATTGTTCTATGTGAGGACTTCACACTTGACACTGCTTCCCCTGATCCAGTGCCTAGGTGCCAGCAAGTCCTGAAGGCTAACTAACCTTGGTACTGTATAAAGGCCAAGCCAGGACAGGGATCTTTTCAACAGGACTGTGTAGATCTTTGCCACATGGAAGTTTGCATTGCCACGCTGGGACTTCAGTTTCTTGTGAATAAACAGGATAACATTGGGCAATGGTTTCATTATAGTAACACTTAAAATACCTAAGGGGTGAAGAATAATCAACATGAAAATACAAAATACTCATGAATGTTTTGCTTGAAAAGGGCCTATGTGATTTTGCAACAGTTGTGACATTTGAATATATTATAATAACATAGGTATGCAGCACTGTTATAAAATAGAATCAACATCACCAGGAGCCTCATCTGAACCTTGTGTCACCAGTCTGTCTGACCCAGTGTCTTCTTTTTCTTTGGGTCTATGTACAGTGTCCATGTAAAAAGAAGCACATACGTTGTGAATAGGATTATATAAACAGTGATTCAAAAAAATATGAAAAAAAGAGCAGTCCCAGAGTAAAAAGACCTCAATAAAGGACATTATCATCCATAAACTGCAAAGATGTCCTCTTATCTCTGCACTAACTCTATTATTATTAAACATGATTAGATTTGCACATCTAGATCACTTTGAAGGTTTTTGAGATATATATTGACCCAGATACAGAGAGAAGGCATTTCCTACAGTCATTTGTTAAAAATCAGTAGATTTTGAATGCTGCTCATTTAACATATTTATATGTTCCTGTTATACCACTTTCTATAAATTGTGATAAAGTAGAACTTGCAAGATTGTCAATGTGCATTGTTAAAATAGCAGTTATGTTAATCCCTATTTTCTACCATTTTACAGTAGTTTACAGAGAGCATAGCATAATGTCCATGTCTGGGAAGTCCCTGTTTCTGTAGGAGAAACTTGACACACTTGTTAAATTGTTTTTGGTTCTGTTCTGTCGTCCTGCGCTTTGTGTCAGTGTTACGCATCACCGTCAGTCACTCAGTGTTTATGTTGCTCTAATGAACAGTTTGCTGTTTGTGATCACTTGCTAATTTACTTTGATAAACGATGTAGACTATCACAGCTTTTGTTTTAGCAAAGATATGGTGTGAAAATGATGATGACTCACTGTTCACAACAAAACCTGTGTCTGAAAGAGACTCAAGTTGAGGCTAAGTCACCTGTAAACACAATATTTTCAGTTCATTATGAGACTCAGCATATTCCTCGGTTCTCTCTGTGGGACACTGAGGGCAGCAGCTGACCACTGTAGAGTCAGCATATGCCACTACACACAGGAGTGACTGATGAGGAGTGACTTTTAGATCTCGTTTCTCAAATGTTCAAAAGAACAGCAATAGATGTCTCTAAACTTTAGGATCGTACACGTTCTGCCATCAAACCCACATCTTTCTTTTAAATAGCTACAGCCTTACCTAACTGAGCCTAGATACAGACTGGTATTATTATCATAAGGACACAGATGAGGATCCTGCTTTGACTGAATACAATAATAACTTAGAAACAAGCCAAGTATAGGTCTTGGCTAAGTTGTCTAAAAAAGTGTCAAATAAACCTCTCAAATGCTCTACAATAGCAAAGTATAGAAAAGGAGTTCTGGTATAAAGTCTGTGAAAATACTTTGTAACCTGTAGCATTTAATCATTTTTATTGCTATTTAGACTAAATTTAGTCACTAAAAACTGATTTTGCTGAAACATATTCTACTTCCTACCAATTACTGAGCATTTGTATTTTGGGAATAGTGATCAAGTGACTGTTTTCATGTTAAACATTTTAGATTTAAAGCCCACATGTAAATGTGTTTGTCAGAAAGGTGTAGAACAGCTTTCATTACACCAGTACTTTTTCTACTATAACATATCAGTGCATCTGCTGTAAAAAGACTGGATATCATCTAATTTAGTGTTTTAACAAAACTTTAGCACACAGTTGAAACCTTACATGCATCAGACAAGAAGCACCTACACACTAATGAGTCCTAAATTCATTGTCATTATTATGTTGTGGTCACCCATGACTTACATTGAAAACAAAAGAACAAAAAACTCTGTTTAGCTTAGATTTCCTGCACCAAACTGCCCACTTACAGGCTGAACTCAATTTAAAAGTAAATTGTTTAATATAATATTGTAGTACTACTACCCATTGAAGTGTGCATTCTTGTAACACTCTTATGTTTCACAGACTTTCCACAGATTCCACCCAAAAACTCCTTTAAATAAGCCAAATATCCTCAAGTACTTTATTATTCAGCTGCTTCTTATAGTACTTAAAATACTTAGAAGTCTCATTGCTGGATGAGTGCAGGAGGGTTGTTGCTCAAAACAGCAATCAGTTCAACATCAGTTTTTGTTTTGTGAAATGTCTTACATTCCAATAGTAATGACAACAAAACAATAAACATGACAACATAAAAAAGCAAAAATCCACAGTATGGAACAAACCTTGCCAATTTGTTGATCTTGTTTGTGTAAATAACACCTGACCTACTCTACATGCCTTCCAGCCCACACCGTGCCCGTGTACTCATGCAGACATATATATGCATATCCTATGTTGCTCCTCTTCTCAACCTTCTTTCTGTTGACTCTGATGCAAACAGTGTGAGCGCATCTTTTCTGGATGGGAGTGATGTTAGAGAGATGCCTGAGGAGAGGAGTAGGATTTTTCATTTACTTTCAAAATAGATAATAATTATCTCTTGTTAGCATTTCCACACATAATCCACCGATACTTTAAGTACTTCAACACTGCATAGGATCATAAATGTTGCCACCACGTAGACACAATGGTTTTATAGTTTATTGGTTTCTTCTTTTATTGCTTACATATGTCCTTACCCTACATCATTACATCACAAACTATAAAAATACTTTGGAAAAGTCCTAGTTACTTTAATTAATATGATTTATGTAACTATTTTAATGTAATTTAATTAATTTGTATTTTATTATTATGATTGTAATGCTATTACAGTTTTTGGTTTTTTTTGGTTTTTTTTTAATATGTCTTAAACTGAGCACTAACACATAAATGCCCTAAATAGATGCATATAAACTAGCAGTCTAGAGTAATGTGAGAGGCATTGTTTGATTTCAGAGGAAAGTTCTTGTACAGAAAGGACAGAATAGAATGATTTTAGGTGTACAGTAACTCCTTTACAATCATCAATATTTTTTTTTATTACAACAGTAACTATAAGTTAATTGCAATTTTTCTCAGTTATTGTAACTAATTACAGAATCTCTAATATTGCATTACTGATATTGCACTATGCTACTGTGTACAGTCCTTCCAATTTTTTTGGGGGGGTACATTATACTCATGACAAATGATACACTTAATAAATGTGGTGTTGGTTGTCTTGTAGCGACTAGAGTCATTCTATTTTACATTCTGTACCAGTGCATACTTAAAGACTCAATGACAATCAGTTTGCTTTTCATAAACATATAATTTTAATTGTGTAATTGCTACATGTTGTGTAAATTCTGTCAGTAATATGATAGTCTGTACCGTTTATATTGGCAGGTTAATCACACATTTGTAGGTAGCTGGTGTGAGTTTGGCAGTTTGAAAATGTACATGCTGTCCAATGATATCCTGCAGGGAAACAGATTAAAATAGCTCTCCTATTTTTCACAGGTCTCTCTACTGATTAGGGCTGTTGGAAATACTAACGTCATTATGGTACCATATTCAGTGATCCTTCTCACAGTGCAGAGCTACGAAGATGGAAAAGTAAAAAGTGTGGAACAGGCGCAGCAGAAGACACAGTCTTGAGGGATGATGGATTAACATTAGAATATGCTTGAATCTGTACATTAAGCTGAAACAGAAACAGATTCACATACTGCAGAGGTGTACCAGTGACTGTATTTATGAAAAGGTGGTGGGGGTTGTTGGGAACAGAAAGACGTGTTTCTGGCTCTGCATGCTTTACATTCTTAGCTGCTGACCTCTATGGAAAATAACAACAGCCGGGCTTGAAGGTCACACTGCTGAGGCCGGTGGCTGAGACTGACTGTTTACTGGCAAACCGTCGTCCTTGTGCCTGATTCTTCAAATAACTGATGTTACATAGCCAAATGCTGAACTGTTCTGTAATCAAAATGTCTGTGAGGGTAGATACTGGACATGATGATGCAAGTATGACAGCAGGCAGAGAATGCATGATGTAGAAGTCATCGTCATTTTTTCCACTTTCCAAACCTCAAGCTGTTAAGGCAAGATGTGTTTAGGATATAGGTGTGTGTTTAACTCCTACAGATGTTAACAGTGTGCATTACATTACATAAGGTGAAAAGGTACATGAAGGCTGAATTGTTTTGAAGTGTGTTTTTTTCTGTTTATTATAAATTTCTTTTTTTTCCCCCTTTCTGTATGTCTTGTGGTAATCTGTCACGTTTGTGGCATAACATAGCAGTCAGGTCAAATCCATTTCATTTGGAAAATTAGAGACTGAGATTACTGTCACAGGCTAAAGTGAAGTTAAGGCAGCAGTTGAAAGGATGTGAGTAACTGACATGTGGATTAGGGATGAAAAGACAGAATCATCGCAATAATCACACACCATTTCACTAAATGGTTTAGAGTAATCCCTAAACAAACCACAGGCCAAGGCATCACTGACAGCGAGAGCCTCTCCTTAGTTCACAGTGCGATAGAAGACATATCATTTAATATGAAAACCCTGTTTTTCTCTGAGCAGTTTAGTGCTGAAGCTACTGTCATGATGAGGTACATGAGGCATTCATGCATGCCTGGTATTAAATTAGTTGTTGACTACAATTTCTTTCAGGTTAATAGTTTCAGATACACTATATTTCAAATCCCATTCCTTTGTCTTCTGGCATAATCTTTTGCTTTGGTTTTTTTACACGGTTGTTTAATTGAAAATATTTACATTTTTCTTTTCTTACATAAAAACTGTTGGAGAAAACATAATACCTTTGAAGGCCACTTGGAAATTGGATAAAGATGATAAATGTACCTGTAAATTATGAAATGGTGAACTAAGCAAGTGTTTACTTCATGTAGTATTATGAAATGGTGAACTTAGCAAGTGTTTACTTCATGTAGTATTATGAAATGGTGAACTTAGCAAGTGTTTACTTCATGTAGTTCACAAAGTGAAGCATAGATTGTCCTTAAGAGGAGCAATATGTGCACATACAGTTACCTATATGCTCTACAGACTATGATAGCTGCAATTAATGCTGAAAAGTTAATCAAAATATTACTGAAATCATGGTATTACTAGGTAAAACATTTATATTAGTAAAGGTACAATTTTTGCTTAAGGTGAAATATATTACAACAGTAATAACTGAAGCCTTGTGGTGCCCCAAAGTGCATCGCTGTGTGAACCTCTTACCCACAAAATCATATTCAAATCATATCATGTGCAAAAATCACATTATCATTGTAATTTTTTTATATAGTAAAAGTGAAATACAAAATGAATAGATTTTTTTGCACAGCATCTTGCCATCTCTTTAAAGTGGTAGGTTCATTAACATTAGTGACACATTCCAGCTAATTTCTCTTTAATTATGTAAAATCAAAAATCTGATATTCAGTCGTCTGGCAGCCTTTCATTACTGTCTCTTTTTTTCAGGATTAATAGATATTGATGCATATCAAGCACTCAGTGAATCGGTTGTTCGAGATGATCCTACAGTCTTTTATGGCATCCTGTACTTGTATCAGGACTGAGGGTAGAAGTGACTGGTCTGAACCTGCTCTTTTTTCCCCTCAGTTCGAACAGCCCCTTGTAAAAGAAACGACTCTAATAAACGAACTCTCGGTGCGCCTGCCAGACCACACGCTTGCTGTCGGCTATAAAATACGACCACGCTGCTTCCCTTTTTCCTCTTCCCTCTCTGCCCTTTTGACCTCCTCTCATCTCTTTCTCTCCCACTCCATCTCCTTTATTTTTTGCTTCTTTCTCCCTTTTCTCACCTGTTCTTTCCTCCTATTTCACTCCCTGATTCCTCTAACTGAAACCTGTTTCTCTCATACATCTGTGATGTCTGCGATTATATATCAAAATCTCTGTGATGTGTAATTATATTAGTTTTTAGAAGTTTAAAATGCCAAAGTTAAGTAACCTTTTATGTGTTCTGGTAACTCAATTGATGAATATGGATGCATTGTTTGTCCCAGATTTTCTTGATTTTCATATTAGATCCCCATCTGCATTACAGTTCAAAATAGTACCTTTTGATATTGAGCTTTTCCACAAGTGTAGACAAAACTGTTGACTACAGAAAATGCTGGTTTGGAATTGCATAATCCAGGCGTAAGTGACTGTATTAATGGAGTATCATCTTTTTACGTTAGAGATGCTTGTGTTGACTACACCAGTAATGTGCTTGTTTACTAGCCAGATCTTTCTCTGCTTTGTAGGGCCTCATGGTGTCAGTCCCAGAAACCTGGTGATTGCTTCTAAGAAATCTGGCTATTGACCAGAGAACAGGACCAAAATAAACAACATACTGTGAGGGGATTAAGAGTGTTGCGGAGCTTCTAAAATTACAGCCCTCAGAACATATCCAGATGTTGTCCTCCTGATCCTCCTCAGGTAACATGCATGACAGAGCAACCATTTGCAACAGAGGAAACAGTGCCCAGAGTAGCCATGTAACATGCTTCTCTGTGTGAACTTCTGTAGGGGTTTTTGATGCCACGGTTTATACCTGTGAGGTGAATATGCTGAAAAAGCAGACAAGACAGTGACCCCCCCCCCCACACACACACACACACACACACACATACATACATAAGAATGTGAGGCTTAGAAATGGTCAAGTTAAAACATACAAATTTTCAGTCAGAAATTGGTAATTTTTTTCATATGTTATCACATATACTTTAGAAAATATATTAAGAGCAATTCACAGCAAGTCTGTCTGGGTGGGTAATTGAATTTGTCCATTTAAATAGGTTATGCCTATAAAGATCTTTACAGTGTGCACATCATGGCTTCAAAGCTAATGATGCTAGCACTAATACAGAGCTGCTTTTAAATTTCTCCAAAAGAATGAGAAGAAGCTGTAAGAAGTAACATATCAACAAATAGCTAAGTGCACTTTTTCAATGAAAGTAAAAAATAAACAGTGAAAAATATTTTCATAAATCAGGGATAACTGTGTTCATAGAGACAGTGTTGGCCAAATACAAACAAAATTGTCACTGGCTTAGACTAACCCATAAACCTGTAGCCTGTGTAATAATCTATTTGATATCTGCAGAGCATTAATACAAAATCCTTGCATTAGAAAGTCATTGCATCTCCAATAAGTTTTGTAGGGTTCCCCTGCCATATCACTGGAGCTAGTACTACATACTGCTTTTGTTGTTCTCAAATACTAATAGTTGTTTCTAAATTGAAGGAGATAATGAACAAAGTAAGAGCCAAATATTTTTCTACCAGAACATACCTGGTTGTTTATTTAGGAAAAAAAAGTTTCTAATTCTTACCATTCACTTGATTGACAAATATGACAGTTTTCAATATTTCAACAATTTGAAGGTCCTTAAAAACTTCAAAATTCAATAAAACTTAGGCCTAAAAAATGCCTTGAATATCATTTTGGAATTATGAAGCACATGGAAATCTATAAAAATAATATGATACCACCAGTAATCACTAATGTAAGTTGTGCAGCCTGGTCAGGATTTATCAGAGCCCACACAGCTCACAGCTACAGTGTGGTGCGTGGGTTAATGTGCATCAAAAATAGCTACTTCTAGAATTAATACATGTATTTTTAACATTACTTGAAGAGTCAAATTAGGAACTAAAGTATTTGAGTCACATGAGAAGTCAGATAAACATGAAGCATCTAGCAAATGCCTTCCATCACCTAATATTGTTCCAAAGACACCTAAATCAGATTCCAATTTTCATTCATATCCTTTATGCTTTTTTGCCAAGATCACTGTGAAATATGGCTTAAATTGCATTCATAATGTTATTTAAAAAGTCTAAAATTAAACAAGCTGAAACTCTGGATTGTGATGGAGTAGACTAATGAATGATAATGTTTGGTTTCACATTCCACAGCTGAGAATACTGGACGTCCATATAGGAGTGGCTACATTTTCTACACCTGATCACACTGTTGGTTAATGAGTATTTTACAGGTGCATGCTTCAGTGAAGTCTTTGAGGAGTAGACCTTCATCACTCCAGGGTTTAATGTATCACTGAATATCAGTACAGTGACAGTGTGATTAGTTGCCACAAAGAATTTAGTTGAAGGGTTAACACTCAGTTCTGAAATTTTATCATCAATGTGTCAAAGTCACTGCACAATGTCATTTTGCTTCATAGACCCTCAGTGATTCATGCTGCTTAAAAAATGTCTTCTAAGCAGAAGATGATGCTACAACAAGAGATAATGCCAGACATGAAGGAGTAGCTTGTTTTTAATTTTTATAGAAGTTGAAGCACCATAATTCCCACTGAAGAGGTCTTTGTAGGGGAAAATCAACATTTTAATTCAATTGCACACACTTCAGGCAAGGATTGTTATGAAAATAAAATATTTCTAGGTAGAAAAATATTTACCTGGTTTCAAGGCCAGAGGAAATAATAAATGTGTATTTTTTATCATGGTGCTGTATTATGGGTAGGAAGGATTCTTTGCTTGTGTTTGCTCTGCATTACATAGAGAATTATTGTCCAGTCTGTCTTTGCTCAAGGATCTACACTTGTATCTGTTTTAACTCACTGCTGTCATGTCTGGCCAGAAACCTCCAGGATGCCCACCTTACCTTGCTGCACAGTGCCACATTGTGCCTGATCATTTACCTTGCACTATTTGCATTTAATTGGCTGCAGCTGTTTCACTCCCAGCGGCGGATAGGCGCTGAACATTTTCGATGTCCGCATGTGCTTTCATTGTGCTCTTTTGCATTGTTGCAGATTAAAAAGAAATCTCAGTTTGTGCTTTACCTTCCCCACAGATTTGTTTAACATGTTATTGACTGTGTATCTGCATTCTGCTTTTTGTCACACGTGTATACAAACACTCGAACCAGGACCATGCACACGCTACCTAACATGCGGTAAATGAAACAGCGAAGGGCCACCTGGTTCCTGTGTGTTTCAGAAAGCTTTACTTTTAGGGCGAGCCTCCCTACTTAGTTAAACAAAAGGGCCTCCGTGTTGGTCCTCTAGATAAACACACTTTCCTGAGAAAACACGGACACGGTTACACTTTAACCTGCCCAGGGAGGCCACAGCTACATCCTCCTGGACAGTTTAGGTCAGACTGGGCAGCAGTTCAGACCTGCAGCGAGAATCATGTGCTGCACGTGAAACCATGCTGGCCTGTCAAACAATGGAGCCTTTGACAGCCATTACCCCCACCCTAGTCCACAGTACAGTCAGAGCACTGTCTCTCTAGGGCTTGGGTGTCACTCCCCTACTCTGTTGTGCTCCCCTGGAGCTGACCAGCTGGCTTCTAGGCTCTGGGATGGGAGAGCAGAAGCACAGAGGAGCTACAGTCAAAGTTCAGCCCAGATTAGCTAAGTAGAGAGGCCAGCAGCGACTCAGCTCAGCCAAGTCTAAGCTATTCTTGCATCAATAACTTGACAAGCCACTTGAGAAGAGGTTTAACCAGTCCTCTTTAGACTGACTTAGCCCAGATAATCTCAGTGTCTGCCTAGCCCTTGGCCTTGCTCAAGGGTATCTTTTTAACTTTGACTTCGACTGCGTGTACGTAGTGTTTTTTACATGTGGAATTGTACATTAGACATACAGTATAATGCAAACACATTTATTATTAATATACACATAAAATATACACATTGCATATTTCAGGCCACTAATCTGAAATAAATATAATCAGTTGTACAAGTAAGATGTTTTCTACTAGATTTAGTGCAGTAGCAGTCACAATTTATATATTGACATGCATAACAGGTACAGGCGAGGCTACTCTAGTTTTGCAATTCAGTTGTAGTCTTCTGTGTTTAGACTTAAGTTCAACCAGTTATATCACAAGTATTTTCTCACTATCTTTGTGCATGAGAAACACAAAGAAGAAAGGAGATAGCATACAGTGTCATTCATCCATGTGGAGTTAGATTAATTTGAGTCTTTTGTCTTTGTGTATAATAAGAAGGAGGGGGTTAAACTGTAGTATAAATGTCTGAACGGCTGAAAGGTTTTCAACATGTGAAACAATGAATAAAGCATTCTTATCTCTGGTAGATGATGAACATATATGCAAGCAATGAGTGTTATCTGATGGTGTAGTTATGCAGGGGGGGGGGGGGGGGGGGGGGGGGGGGGGGGGGGGGGGGGGGGGGGGGGGGGGGGGGGGGGGGGGGGGGGGG
>JAPQRP010000008.1:5937072-5950235 GCA_037367295.1 Apogon hyalosoma
TGGTGTAGTTATGCACCCCCCCCCCCCCCAAGTACAGCACAGCAGCAGTCGTGTAACCAGACAGCGCTCTAGAGGAATGCTGGACTCTGTGACCTCCCGCCCCGAGTGTTGTGCTCAGTGCACTGGGTTCAGCTGAACAGCCCGCCCCATGCTGCGCCTCCCCAAAGCCCCGCCTTGCCCAACTCAAGCTTGAGGCCCCTCAGGGTGGAAAAAAACACACCTCTTTCACCCAACACCACAAACTCTTCGCATATACACAAACATGAACAGGCAGACACACATACAGGGAAGACTGCTCTCCTTCTTTACTGCTCATGTATCATCTGTAGTTCTTATAGATTGTAGCCATCGTCCTCTGGCAGATATTTAGGAAAACAGTTTAATGGCCGCACCCTCCATCATTCCTGTCATTAGTTATGAAGTTACATATGTTAGAGAGCTAATTTCCCATGGACGTCAATGGAAATATCAGGCTTCTTTGTAAATATCTGATATTTTCTTTAGAAACTGAGACTTAGTGCCATATAGTAATGCACATAAACTTATCCTTGGCAACAAGAGCCTTCATTTTTTTTCATTGCTTTCTTTTTCAGTCAGCCATCATTCGTTTTTATTTGCAGTGGCATTGATGTATTATGTTAGATTTTAATGATGCATTCAGACTTACAGAAATCCAAATCTTACAACAGTTAAATTGAAATGTGATTGTGTGTTTCCCAAAACAGTAGTGATAATCACCATTTGCTAGAAAATACTGTAGGTCAGGGGAGGCATGGATAGTGTCAAGCAGACACTGCCCTCTGCTGGAGTGTGAAGAAAGAGGTAAGGCAGGTTCAATGACAGTGGATGGCCCTTAGTGAGATACACAGTTCGAGAAGTCACACAGAAAGTGAAAGAGCAAAAACAAGATAGAGACGCCAAAATGTGGTGAAATCGTATTGTCTTCATCCGGTGTATGCCAGCTAGACACATCTCATGAATAAACAAATAAATCACCTGATGGGAGACAGTTTTAAAACTAAATAAATTTGAGTTGTACCTGCTCACCTGTCAGGGATTATGAATCATAAATGTGGTTCATCCTTGATTGCAGTGAAGAGACAGTAAATCTGATACAGACCCTGATGATTATCACCTAGCTGCACCTCATCACATTATACACAGGGGGCCTTGCACATGTGTGCTTTGCTCACGTACTAAGTTAGACGTGGATGCGCACTAACGCGCACATGCACAGACACACATGAGCACACACAGACATACAGTTAGCCGTTGTCTGAGGAAACGAGGAGCTGTCTGGTGCCATAGCAACCAATGCGGATATCCCACCCTTCTAGAGCAAAAGAGGAAAAAACAGTGGCAATGACAGATTGACAAGAGCCTAATGAGATCCTAGAAACTCTATCTATCTATCTATCTATCTATCTATCTATCTATCTATCTATCTATCTATCTATCTATCTATCTATCTATCTATCCTCTGTCTGTCTGTCTAGACCTTTCTCTGTCTTTCAATCCATCTGGATGTCTGGCAGTTTGTCACAGTGAAAGTAAATGGGGAAGTGGAAGCATTTAAGTGTGGAAATGGCGACATTGGGGAATTGGAGAAAAAATATAAGATGTAGAATGGCAGTCTGAGATAACTGAGAGTGCACAGACTGTTAGGGAAGAACAGAAATCAAATGAGGCAAGAAGTAAAAGACTTGGACTACTCTCTGGGGCATGTCTGTCTGATGAACGCAGAGCCACAGCCTGAAAACACAGACACTGCCGCAGTCGACATCAGCCTGCCTCTCACTGCTGTGACTCCTGTTTGAACCGCAATATCACATGTAATACTATTATTCTGGCCCATATACCGGGTTACATAACACTCCGAGCCAAATCCTGACCTAAATCTTCAAAACAGCCAGTCTTGCTCTGATTCAAATTTTTAGTCTCTGTACTCTCTCAGCACAGGAGAATATTCTGTGATGTGGAGCAACGAAGGGGGTTCAAGTCAGTCATCACAGCATGTTTTTTTTTCCCGCTCTGCATAAGACCTGCTCAACTGTCTTTTCATCTTTTCTTCTTTAGATGCCTACATGAACTTTTGAAATGGATGGAAAGCAGCGCCATGTTTCTACCGGTGAGTTGAACATTCACTTCCTGGGCTGGCCTGCAGGTGGAAGTCACACCCACTGTTGTCTATTGTATATACACTGTTTTAACAACAACAGCAGCCACTGGAAAAAGTCTCCACTCCCATTTCACCAGTTATATCAGTCAGAATGATGTGTTGTAATGAAACGGCAGATTGGTGATGAGCTCTTCACCTTGGTACTATAGAGGCTATTTTTGAAGAACTGAGTAAGTGGATTTGAGAGATGCATGAATGTGAGTGTTTCTAAAAAGTAGTTTATTATTTATGAAAACATTAACATATGTCTCTTATGATGTCATACTGTGGCATGGCCTTGAGTCAGTTATCCTCACAATTAAAAAGAACCTTCACCCATGTTAAAGGCTTTTTAGAGATTAATTTTCTGCCTGAAATGAAAAATACTCACATGACCTAGTTTTACATTTTGAGGCTTATGTATGTTTAACATGTTATGTTACGTTAGTTCTCAGTCGGTGCAGAAAACAGTAGCGATGCATTTGCTCTCTCCTGCTTTATCCCCTCTGTGAAACTCAAGGGTATATCAAGGGTAGTGAGGAGGAGCCAGTTTACTCCCATATCACTGCACTAGAGCTCTGTTACCTTGGGTTACATTGACCTCCTCTTCCTCCATGTCTTTAGGAGTGCATCCGCAGCTAATACTCATATCCACCCACCTTCATCCCCAAACTCACCCACTTCTGGTGTCAGTAACTGTCAAGCCTGTCACAGCAAAAAATCCCCATTACCTTGTCTGACACAGTGTGGCAGTCCTGTCTTAACAGCTGCAGACTTTAGTGTCCTGCCAACTCAGGATCTCTCTATCAGTTGCTTTGTGTGTCACTGTTCATATTGAGTGTGCGTAACATGTGAATATTCTCCTGTGAGCTTAGTTGGGTGGTGGTTGTCACCACGTTTATCCCCACAGAGTTTTTCAGGTGTGTGCATTTTTATGTTTCACTGATTTACACTGATGTTTGTAATATTATGTGTTTTAGGAATGTGTCTATACTTAATACTGCAACTGCAAATACTCACATTTAATACCTGAAGAGCAGATAAAGTGAGAAAAGACCAAAAACAAAAGAAATCTGCTCATGTTTTTTTTAAATGACAATGTTATCACTATCGCCAAAATCATCAGAGTATATATATTCTGGAAGAATATATTTATTAAAATATTTTCAGCAGAATGTCACTAAATATTCGGAAGGTTTAACATTGAACTTAGAACAAGGTCATTTTAATAGGATTTCTCAGCCTTTCTTCCTTTTTTCTTTCTTAACCTTTCTTTGCCTGCTTAATACATTTATTTAATTTACCCTGATCTTTCAAAAAACTAGGCTGCACTATGAGTGGATGTAATTCTGTGTATTCTGATGCAGCTCCTGATCTACTTCCAGACAAAACATTTCCCAAACAGAAATAAAATACAGTATTCATTCTAACATTTTTATCTGTGGAAAAGCCATGACTGCCATGATGAAGTCCAGGTCCTCATTATGTTAAGGAAGACATTATTTTTTTCATGCTTTTAGTTGTCCTTTCACTGAAAGATAGACATGGTTGTAGGTTTAAGAAATTTCACGGTAGTATTGCAAACTAGTGTCTCTCTTTCAAAACGTGCTAACATTTGAGACCCATTAGAGATATTAAATCAATGTTTGGCACTAAGAATGGGCAATATTGTTTATCCTTGTTTTGTTCATTAGCTGGTGAAGTCAGATAACCTTCAACATTTGAAGTACATTTTGTAAGGGGTACTTTCCATCTGGGTTTGATTCTGTAATGTGATTTTTCTGCCTGGGATAGCAGCCACATATCTTAGATTCTTACTGTGTTTTTCTGAACATGACAAGAATTTCCTCCCCCTCAAGTTGTGAGCACCTGAAAGAGAGAAAGAAGTAAACCATAACATGAATTCACTCACATATATTTTTTTCACTTCACTATTCAAGTTGTTATAACAGTTAGAGAAATGACAATCAGCAGACTAACTAAAACATTAATTAATTAATTTTCTGAGCCCACTTTATCCTCACTAGGGTCACGGTGGTCACCGGAACCTATCCCAGCGACTTATGGGCAAAGGCGTTAAAACACTGTGTATTAACACCATCTGTTTTATTATACAACAAATTTTTAAATCGATATATTTTTTTGCTGTTGGGATAATCATGAGTTGCAGTTTAATAGGTCTACCTTTTTCAGCATTGAACTGTGCCATAAAACATCTTAAATGCAGTCTTTTCCTGATGATAAGGGCTGTATTATAATATAATTAACCCATTTTCTGAGCTTATTAGGCTTTAAAGAGGACATTAACAGTAGAAGTGTCAACCATCAGTATTAATATCACACATAAGTAATAAGATGAATAGTATACATATAATTTCATTTCACTCCTAATGAATAGCATTGTCATTTTTGACATTTTCTGACACTGGTTTTTATTGTACTGCATCATTATGGGGTTGGGTGTGTAACAGGGTTTTTAGTGTGATTGGTAGATGCAACTTTTGTTAGAGATGCAGTGGGGTGAGACTGCAGACCATAGTCTCTGCCTGCTGTGTGCATCTATCCCACCCTCCCAGCCTTACAGCTGTAGTTCACGACTCACATGGTAGCAGTTGCATGCTCTCTGTTGTGTGTATATTTTCTGTGTGTGAGTCTACATGCAGTGGAAAGGCTGAGGAATATGTGTTGACCTGGGTGGATTTGAGCCTCACACCCTTACCACTGCACATGACTATGACAAAGAGAGATATACTTGATTGTTTTCCCTTTGTGTGCGTGTGTGTGTGTGTGCGTGTGTGTGTGTGTGTGTGTGTGTGGGAGGGGGGGGGTGTTCAAGTACAGTTTTGGTAGTAGTGATGTGGTTGAATGGCCAGTTTGTTTCTTATGCTTACCACAAGAGAAAGTGCAACTGAGTCATCAGACAAACACAGACACAATAGTACAGGAAACCACTGTGGTGTCTACACACCCTAGTGCCGTACCCATGCATGTACGCACACACCCATAGTTACTTGAGTGCTGAAACTGAGATTTTTTCACCCTTCATAATGACGTTCCTCTGTTCTGAATCACGTCTCAAATGGAACAACACACCCAAGAACATCGTCTGATTTACTGGTTTCTGAACAAAAGTGTTTTTTCCTCAGACGGTGCTGACTTATATTTTTTTAACTAATGACCAACAAATCAGGAGCAATACAGTGATATTATTCATGTTAATATGGTGGTGGTATAATGAATGAAGGTGTATATCCAAGAAATATTATTTTGTGACTTTTTTAGTGCAATAAGATGGCATCATGAAAACGTAACAGAGTGGCTTTGATTAAAACACCCAGTGGCCATGCATTTTCTTTGTTTTGTCATTGGCATTGATAGTGTTATTATAAGGCAAAGTGTTAAAATACTGTAATATGAGACAACTACTATCTAAAACTACACATAGCTGTTTGTTCCTTTAGTCATAAATATACTCAGATTCTATCACTAATATTAAATGATCCTTTTTGGTCTGTATCACATGATTTATTATCTTGAATCTTGAAATTTTGATGTTTACGTGTAATAGATATCTGGTTTACATAAAGACCATTATGACTGTATAAATACATTATAGGCAGTAATTTACTCTGATGCTTACTCTAGGCATGAGGTGTAAGGTCTCTGTCCTTCACTAGTAGGCAAACTATAATAATAAATATTCATGGATACATGTAGCATATTCCCCTGTAACATGTTGAACTCGAAGTTTCAGTTTGTCTTATATACTCTGACTCAATTTTTTCAGTCTAATTACTGCCATCTCCTACATTCACATCACTGACTGGTCTATTCCTCCTCCACAGCAGACATGTGTAACAGTCGGGTAATGTCTGGGTAATGTTTGGCATTTTCCAAACCAGAGTATTTTACTGGATGTTTATTAAAATGACTCAGTGCCACAGCTTCGGGAGTGATGTCCAAAATGAAAAAGAATAACTTGTTAGAGGTGAAAGGCGTGACCACAGTCTAAATGCTACAAGGATGCAGTGTCTGCGATGTTACCCGCATACTGTATTTCTAAAAGGTTTTACAGAGTGATCCGGGTTAGCCAATTCTCATGTGGACAGTGATGTCACAAGCACAGACAACCAGTCTGTGTTCATGAAAGGCTGTCAGACGTGTCACTCAGTTGCTTTGCTTTAATGTTATTTGCTGATGCTAAGTGAGATTCATTATCTAATCAGTTGTATACTGCATCTTTATTCAGTGTTTGTTTTTGTAGCCAGCTTTGTTATTAACATGCTTACCAGCTGCTCAAAGCCTTTAATTGTTTGCTGCTCAGTTGCACAAGCTTTCTATTTGATTCAATGAGATTTTTATGCAAATCTAGACGTGGCACAAATATGCCCTCCAAAATAGTACTTGAACATACCAATCCAAATTCAATCACAGTTGAAGCATACTTTGTGCACAGATGGAATGGCCTCTCCCCTCACATGCTTGGCTTGTTGGCTGCTTTGGCTGCTTACGTCCCGCAGCAATAATCACAGCCAAATGGAGCAAACTGCTTAGTCTTCTGAATGACCTATACCTCTCAAAAAAAATCTTTTTGTGCTTCAGTAAATGACAGAACCGAGGGTGCAAAGTATTGTTTAACTTGATATCAGCTCTTACCTCCTTTGCCATAATGGTAAGTTACAGGTGCGTGACTAATGCAGACATAGTGTAAGTACTACTGCACCTTAAAATTCCATCAGCCCAGAGGTCGCATTAACAGAAAATATTCCGTCATTGATGGATTTTTTTAAAGATGACGGAAAATTCTGAAGGCTGTCCGTCATTTTGACAGATTAAAATACTGAGGGTAATCTACCAAATCAAGTTTTCACACAACACTGTGAACAGAACCTGCTCGCAGGATCACTGGTCTGTCTGTCTCTTAACAAGGCATCAAACAGTCCATAACAGCATCCTACCTGTATAGAACCTACAGTGCCACAACTACGCTGAATACAACACTGCAGAGTCCTGCACCATGTTGGGTAACAAAAAACATGGACGGGGATGGGTAAAAAAATAAGAAGAATTTTCGGGGGTACAAGCATGGGTAAAATTAAATGAAATGTGGGCAGATAGTGGGCAAGGAATTGAAAAAATAAAAGAAGATTCATGGAGGAAAATAATTTGCAGGACATTTAACGGTAATGGTCATCTAATTGATCCACAGCCAATGTGTTTTATTTTGAAGTGAGCTTTACAGCCAGCCACAGATGTAATTGAGCAGCACATATTACAGATTTATTGATGATGTATGTTTTAGCCAAAAATAAACCCTTAAAAGTGAGTTACTGTGTAGACAATGTGTTTAATCACAGGTCGGGTTGTGGGTCTAATGTACGCCGTTACTTCTGTCAAATGACTCACTGTAAGTTCACCTGTAGTAGACCTGCTGTCCAGTTGTTGGCCAGTGTGCATATTAATCAATCATCAAGTCTTGTCTTGTTGTTTAGCTGACTTTAGCCAAAATTATATGCTATTTTGCTAGCGCAAAATGGCGAGTCTCCATAGTTATTTTAAAAAGCCTAGTAAATGTGATGGCATTGATAAACGTGATGAAAAAAAGAGACTGAAGCGGTGGAGGATGAAGGACAAGTAATACTGATAACGTTTATCAGCCAGCAGCAACTACAGTTACTGCATCGAGATGTTTTTGAACATTAAATACTACTAAATAAGTTTCATTAAAAATTAAGTTTGAAATGATGGGTAATAATGTGTTATGACAGAATTTGTACGACCCTGTCTGTCAAAATGAGGGACAATAAAAATTTCTAGTGCAACCTCTGCATCATCCATTAATTTTTTTTAGAATGCAAGTATTTTTGCAGTCAATGCTGAATGTTTCTTTAAAAAAAAACAAATACTGATTGTACTGTTTTTCTATTATTTACTGAGCTCGGGCATTTTGCACAGTAATATTTTTCGTTAAAATAGATCAAACGTTTCTGAGAGGTTTTTGTAGACTACCCCCCTTCAGCTGAAGTTGACTATTAGGCCAGCTTCGCTGTAAAGCTGGCAAGGGTCTTGTGGCCAAGCACACCATTAACTGGGGAATTAGAAACCCTGAGAAGTTGTTAATCACCACAGTCATTCACATTCCTCATAGACTCTGCTCTGCTCAGGACCTCTGTGAGCTGGGGATGGGGCATGGTCTGGGGGAAGCTGGGCCAATGCTATTGGACCCGATGGTCTTTAATTAGAGGGAGAGCTTGGCAGGGACTGATGGAGGAGAAAGGCTCTCAGGATGTGAGTCCAGGGTGAGAGGGTTCACACACAAAACACTGGCTTTTCATCACTGCATGACTCACTCAGTTTGTGTGTATAGTGTAGTGTATGTGGAGATGTGTGTGTATGTGTGAGAGTGTATAGGGCAGAGAAAGTGAGAAAATTTGTGTTTGTGTGTGCGCACATGACAGCGTGTGCATGCGTTTCTTACCTCACTGCTCAGGCATTCCAGTAGAGAAAGTGGTGTGAAGTGAAAGAGTGGCTCTCACAGTGTGGGTATTCATGGCTCTGGCCCCCGTGGGTCGGTCCGGGCTCCAGTGTTCGCAGACAAAGCCCCTCCAGCAGGACCCAGACATACTCACACAGAAAGGGGAGCAACAGAAGGAGAGAGGAACGCAGGAGAGGGGGAGACAAGGTAACAAGGGGAGAGAAAATGGAGAGGGAGAGGGAGGGGGCAGTGGAAGTCTGTGTGGCAGCTCCCATTCCCACTCAAATGCAGGTGTGTTTGTTTATCATCAAAATCTGGGACAGTCTGAGCTTATTATGCTGAATCTAGAGGTTTGAAAACTCAGAAAACAACACTCCTAATTATCATCTGAAGGTTCACTGGCTGTTTAAATCAGAAAACCCCCAATAGTTCCTCTCATATTGTAACTTCACATTATAAAACTGTCGCAGTGGAACACTTTTGCATTGCTCCACCTGCCACCACCTTTATCATAATTTTTCCTCACCGCTCGCTTACTTCATAAATCTATCCCACTCCTCAGAAGGCACAGGCTCCTCCCTCTCTTTGTACATGAGCCAATCCCGTTTCTCTCTCTCTCCCAGCGTTCTCTACTCCATCTCGCTTTAAGCCAGCAGCCTGAGCTCTTAGGATTCCATGAGAGTTTCTTCCACTTGGCCGTCCCGTCACTGTTCCCCCTGCCTGGCCCCTTCTCTAGATCGGGTAGCCTGGTTCACTGTGTCCTTAAACAACCCATGTGCATGTACAGGAAAGGGGCCCCAAAGTGGGGAGGCCCATCTCTAACCCTTAGTTTTCAGAGAGACAGACTCACACTGGAAAATGTCTGTACTGCCGTCTTTTATTATTCAACTCCAGGCTGTCATACCTATTACAGTTGTAATCAGCAGCAATATTTGTGCCTTACTCATTCGACATTATTAGTGTGTGATAATTTATAAATATGTGTATATAACATAACTAGTATGCCTAATAGAAGCACTGCAAATATCATTAAAATGTACCGTATTTTATGAAACTACAACCTTACTCAAGGGCATTGATATTGTTGGAACTGAACACAGCAGGTTCTTAGTGAATTTCTACTTTTTTTTTCCCATTTTTGCACAAGAGCAGGTGTATAGTTATGTGAAGATATTCATTTGTGATGCTATGAAGCAAGAATGGCTACAAATATCATTGAGGTTGACCATGAATGTTTGTAAAGGCTCTGTGGTGTTCTTACTGAGCAGCTGAGTGTGTGGACAGGTTGCTGTATTAACTGGTTGTTTTAAAATGTTTCATGGATAATTTGATTTATGTAGTGAAATAAAAAAATATTTTGACTGCATAGAGAGGAAATTAATGTATGTCAACATGCAGTCTTAAGTATATATCATTATTCATTTCTTGTCAAACATACCATACATTGAACAGTATTTTTCAAATTGTGTTCAAATACATTTCGCTTTCACTCAATAGAATGTGAAGTAAACTTTCTTGTATCTCAGGGCGCTGTCTCTTTTGAGATGGATTGACGACGGATCACGGATAGATGACTGCAAGGGTGGAACCTGCTATGAGGAAATTGATGGCCTTGTCCTAAAACTGCAGAGTCACAGTGCATTTTTGTGCATCAGCCAAAAAATAGAGAGGACACAGATGATGTTCGTTTTGAGGTCAGACTAATGGTTATGGTAATGATGGGTTGTTTGTGGCTTATTGTCAGGTGACCATTGGTTTGTAAATGTGTGAACAGCAAAGATACCATAATAAGAACGTATCATATGTATACTTAGATCTGCATTTACAGATGTTTCTAAACACATCCGAATTAATTCATTCAACTTGAGAACCTTACCACACATTTAGACTTTTTTTTCTTTTTTTTTGTACAAACTCACAAATCTAGTCATGCATATGCTTATTATACATACAACTATAATAATACCCCATACCGTAGAAGAGTTACAATCTTATGTTGAGGTACGTGTTGCATCTGTTCCTCTTGAATCCACCATATCAATTGTATGTTTTATCCCTAAAACACTGCATATGTCTTGTCTGTCCATGAACTCCCCTGCAACAGTAAATTTGAAGAGAAAATGTCATATCTGCCAAAATATTGTTTTTTTGTTTTTTTTTTGCCTGTGGATTGTACAGTATTATCTTAGTTCTCTTGCACGAGCAGCCCTGAGACATTTATGAATAATTTCTTATAGCTCAGTTTCAAATTGAGGGTAAGATGAATAGAATGTACCAGAATGAAAAAAAGAATAGCTTTTTGATAGGATTTGATTTGCAGATGTTTTGAGCTATAGTTCAAGTAAGAGTCAGAATACATGTGTGAATGAAACTGGATATTGTTGGAATGCATTCGGTAATATAATAATAAGTCAGCGCATAAAGTGTATGTTTATAGTTGAATTCCTGCACCTTAAATCACTTAGCCTTGATTCCGTCTCCAGTTCAGTTTGATTGCATTGAAGTTAAAACATGTAGATGAATTCCGTAGCTGTCTTGGTAATTTTTTAATGTTTCAGTCAGTCTTCTCACATGAAACACATTTATTACTAGCTTAATGATAGAGTACAGACTTATAGGAAAAGTGGGGATGAAGGGAGTTAGACAAGTTGGTCTGTTCCTAAACTTTTTCAGCTCAAGACCCAGCAGTGAAACTGGTTGTGTATTGTATAAGTACATTATCATTTGCTATAATATCTACATTTATTGTCTGTTTCACTGTCAAAACAACCTAAGGTCATATTTCCAACCCAGATGGGATGTGCCTCTATTTGAATGAGGAAAATTAAGTCAAACTCATCGCATTGTTTTGTATTTTACTCATCAAAATGACGTGCGTTGTTTGCGTGACATTTAGTGGCCATCCTGAATCACTGATTTTTCAGGAAAAAAATAATAAAATAATAATTCTAAAACATCAAAGTAGCTCCCATTGATATTGTTTGTTAGTTTGATGTTTAGGTTCAGATTTACTGAATTACTTTGAGTTTGATGTTGACTTCAACAGATACACACTTTATATTGAACTCAATCACATAATATCTAAGAGTGCCAATATTTCTTTTATCAGGAAGATGGTGTGGGTAGGTTGTTGTTGGAAGATTAAGTTGACTTTTCCTGTTCCAAATTGTTATTATTGCCCTATTCACACTAATACAGATGCTTTGCAAAATTAAAATTTTTGTTGTTGTTTATACCACTTGTCTACAAGGAAATGGCAGTTTAGGTCACTAAAACTGAGGCTTTTTAGAATGCCTTCTAAAGTGAACTTTCATAAAAACTCTGGTTTGTGTTTCTTTGTGGACTGAATTACTAAAGAGATCAGAAAATGATTGCATCACATCCCGATTGCATTATGCCTATTGTTGCTTTGTGTAATGACCATGCACTTCAAACATCAAATATGGGTTATATCATTGGTGGGCTGTCAGGGCCGGCAAGGCCCTGACCTACATTTACAACCTAAGTTCTAATATTTGTTAAATAAAATTGTTTTATTTTATTCCCAATAGACCATTATCTTCATTTCTTAGTGTTTCTCTTGGCTGTACTGCTTCCAGTATGTGTATGTGGATGTAAAATATTTTGTCCAATCAGATTTCAGTCTCTGTGTGTTGCCAGGGATAATCCAATCTGCCCTGGGCCCTGGCCTTGGCCTTGAAAGCTCATGTAATTTAAACTGTATAACACTGGGACTGTTACTTTAACCAATCAGATTTCAGTTTCACCTCACAGGGCTGGCTAGCTGCCCCCAGTATCATCAGCATTTATCCTTCCTCTAATTGGATAGTAAGAGCAAAACTACTGTTTGATATAGTTTTAGCAATATTCTGTCTGATTCATGCCAAAAAACCTAATTTTAATTGAATTGAATTGAACTCTTAATACATTTGTGGTAGATTTTTTTTCTGCCCACAATGGCTGACGGAGGAGAGGAAAATGATTTGGTCTCGGACATACGTAAAAAAAAAAACATTTTCAAGGTGGACTTTTCCAGAAAAACTGGACATCGTGAGGACACCCCTGATGCTAGCTAGCTGGCCCAGCGGACATTCTCTGCCCTGAAGAGAATAGAAACTTATGTCAGGAATTACGACTGGATGAGGTGACTCTCAGCCTTGGCCTCCATGGACATATGAAGAGGACTTACTGATGGAACTGAAACACACATGCCCACATGTGCTTATGACAGAATCAATGAAGTTTTCCTGCACAAAAGAAAGGAGGTTGGATTTTGTATATAAATAATGAACATCTCTGGTGACTAGGCTATGATGTTTTTTTTATATAAATTGTAAATGTTTTTGTCATGTTATTAAATAAATATTGTGTGTGAACTGCTCCAGAGTACATACATAGCAGTTTTAGTGTAGAGGTATGGAGTTGTCTTAAATTGGTTTCTTGCTTTATTAATAATGGTATTCACCCTCAATATGGGAAATCTCTCTCTCTCTCTCTCTCTCTCTCTCTCTCTCTCTCTCTCTCTCTGTC
>JAPQRP010000008.1:5952678-5977648 GCA_037367295.1 Apogon hyalosoma
TTAAGTGGCTGGGATAGGCTCCAGCGACCCCCGTGACCCTAGTGAGGATAAAGCGGGTTCAGAAAATGGATGGATGTCAGTAGTTTTTCACTCACTCACACAGTCACTCTTTGAAAAGATCCAGTACCTCCACGGTTCCCAATGGTACTGCTTCTCCACCTGGGTACACACAGAGCCTTATAAGATAATATGATGAACTTTATATGGCTCTGGATACGCATCCGCAGGCTCACAGAAAACCCACAGAATTACGTTCGGAATGTACACAGAGGACAGACAATGCGCTCCATCAGTATCCACCTGTGTCTTTAACGTAACTTGCAGTCACCGTTACTGTTGTCACCATTGTTTATTTTGAAAAATCTCTGCACTGCTGACATTACTCCTCGGCCGCGTACCTGCTGCACTATGAGGTGAACATCATGCTGCTGTCAAGTGGTATCGGTGTGTTTGTATCGGAGCACTTTTACGAGTATGAGTATTAGGCTAGTACACACGCTCAGATTCAGACCGATACGGTATCAGTTCATCCCTATACTCAAGTAGCCAATGTTTTGGAAGAATTTGTACTTTACTGAGTATTTTTATTCTGTTTACTTTCACTTTTACTTCACTACATTTCCTAACTTAATTGCGTACTTCTACTCCCATACATTTTTAATGCACAGTATTGTTACTTGTTACAAAAAATTAATTAAAGGAAATTTGGTATTTTCACCGCTGATTATCAGTGACTGCAACACAGTCAGGAAGCTGATTTGTCTTTGGGCCTAATCCCATAATGCACAAGTGTAAACAATGGTCCACACTCAACCTGTCAGCAGGTTGGTATTATGTCAGTGGTTTCCAGGGGTCACCAATCCTGGTCCTCGAGGGCCGGTATCCTGCATGTTTTAGATGGTTCCCTCTTCCAGCACACCTGACAGTCATTATCAGGCTTCTGCAGAGCTTGATGATAGGCTTATCATTTGAATCAGGTGTGTTGGAGGAGGAATACATCTAAAACATACAGGATACCGGACCTCGAGGACCAAGATTGGTGACTCCTGGTTTAGACTTTGGATTCCTTGTTTATGAAGTGTAATACAGGCTCCAGTGTATTGAGTGCCACATAAGCTTTATAATTTTCTTTTCCTTTTTTTTTTTTTTTTGGAAAAAAAAAATTCTAACATTTCTAATAACAGCAGTAGCCAACTCCTGTTTAAGTTTTTGAAACCTTGTTTTTGAAGTTTGTGATGGAGGCATCATTTTCAATAATTTGACTGCTTGTCCTTTACTTTACCATGTTTTAAAATCCTGGATAAACTTTATAGTATTCAAACTTCTGATTGCTTTTGGTTGTTAATAACATTTACTTGTACTTTTGCTTTCATTACTTGAGTACATTTAACTGTCAATTACTTGAAATACTTAAGTACAGTAAATACTAGATACTTAAAGACTTTAACTTGAGGAGCATTTCAGCTGGTGACTTGAACTTCTACCAAAGTCATTTTTTGGAGGGTACCTATACTTCTACTCAAGTGCGACTTTCCAGTACTTTATACAACACTGCTGATTAGGAATTCCATTTAAAGGCTGGACACATCGGTATTTAGCGGTGTTCTGAGAGAAGTTTCTCTGCTGTGAAGATTTGGTCACTATGGAAAACCAAGTCCTCAGATGTACCTTAAGGAAATGTGGTCACTTACTCTGTTATTGCTGTCAGCACATCTTTGACTCGAGGGAAATGAAGGAAGGAGGCAGATGAATGCTCCTCATTCAGACACAATCACATGTGCAGAAAAGTACTTTACTTGGGAAAAGTACTTTAATGTAATTGATACTGTATGTGACCTACAGATAGAAGAAGTATGTCTGCACAGGCATGCTCATTCTTTACATGACTTCAAAGAATAAGGACACAGGGTTGAGTGGGAGTTGAGAAACTCCTGAAAAGTGGAAAATTGCAGTGGTATAGTCATAACATGAAGCAGTTTGAAGCAATTCCTGAGCCTCTAAGTGGATTTTTTTCCTAAGAATCGGACTTGGTAAAGAGAAAAAATGATTTTGTTGGCAACGGTTATTGATAACGTGTGGAGACAGATAGCTGAACAGTTTGATTCTCACAGCAGTGGGTTTGCAGCCTTTTGTGAATGTGAAATCATGTTCTCTACGTGTAGAGTGATCCTAAATTTTGGACTCTTTCCTTTTTTATTCAAAATTAGCAATACACCAAGTTCTATTAATCTTATTGTGCTTGATGTAAATATATAGTGATGGATTTAATTTACCTATTCAGCTGTGTAAAAATGAAGAAGAATCCAGGAGCTTTATTATTGAAAATACAAAACACTGATACTAGTCTGTTGATGATGGTGATGGTGATGATGATGATGATGATGATGATGATGATAATGATGATGATGATAATGATGATGATGATGCATGACCCACAACTACATGCTTGGATAGATTTTATAATTATATGTACTTAAAATTGTTTAAGTTGAAAGTAGTCCTTTGGAAAACTTAGAATACATAAAATATCAAATACTATCATTTTTTCTTTTAGTGGCAATTGTAAATGTTCAAGATTCAGCTTCAGCATCTACTGTATTAGATGGCTCTTCTTCAGATGTATTTTATTTCCATAAGTCAGGTTAATTTTATTTATTTTTTTATGTAAATGTAAGTTAAAGCAGTTGACATAAATACTGAGACATTATTTGACTTTCTGTGTTTTACCTTTTCTTGACTTTATCGTTCTTCCAAAAAACACTTACATCCCCCTGTTTTTGAGAAAAACAATGCTAGTTATTTAATATGAATGTAACTTTGATGAGCTTTATACAGGTGTTTTTTTAGTCAAATACAAATACTGACCCTATTATGGATTTTAGTCACATTTGTATATAATCTCTACATATACATGCAACACAGCTCTTTGTCTTTGCATTTTGTCTTTACAGTAATTGCTATATGACACATCCTTTAAATGAGTAAATAAATAATGGCGCTCTCAAGAGTAGTCATCATACTGTACAGTGTTCCCTTCATTCATCCTGTGTGAATGAGGATTTGGTTTATACATTTGTGGTCGTGTTGTGCATGCATGTGGGCTAAATTTGATGTTTGAAAGTGAAGCTGTTTGCCTCTTTCTTTCCTGTGTGTTCTGAAATCTCCTTTGCTGCAGACAGTCTGGGGTGCAGAGCCGGGGGGATGGTGTGGGGAGTCGGAGGGGGGGTGGACAGCGGACATGGCGGCAGGCCAGAATCAATTGGCAGTGTAATGAGATGGCCTGGTGCCAGGTAACCATGGAGCTACCCTCTTTGCCTGTCTACCAGCGCAGAGTTCAAAATTAAACTGAATGAATGAGAGAGAGGGGAGGGAGGACGGGGAATAAGGGTCTGAAATGGCAGGAGTGGAGGATGAGAAAAAGAAAGGAATAGCAAGAGAGGAGGGAGGCTGATGAGGCACGGCGGGCAGGTTCAGAGCACTGCTGGAGAATTTAACTTATTTGAGGGAAGGAAGATGAAGGGGATAAACCCACCCACCATGTTCTCCATCTCCATACCTCCGTCTGCATTTTGCTACTGTTAATTCCTGTATGAAACAGGCATTAATGAGAGAAAAACTCACGTTTTCCACAAAGGATAAAAAACTACTTTTTCCCTCTTGTGCTTCTTTTTTTTTTTTGGCTCTACTGGACAACTATGCATTTCTTCACCCCCTCCTCTTCCTCCTGTCATGGAAGATGTGTTAATATACCACATTTGGCTGTGTACTTAAAGTGATTAGTACAATCCAGTGTATCCTGCAGATGAATAGAAATTAAGTAATTAATACAGCAATTAGATCTTTGTCTGCTTCTTACAGCCTTACCCCTGCTATGTCATTGCACATACTTTCCTAACTTCAAAGAAGCACCACGCATAATGAAAAGTTTGTCTTGTAAACTACGTACTCTTTTGCCTAACACTGCACTGCAGTAAAGCCATGCACTATACTATTACTATAATATCAATATTTTTAATTTCATAAGTCCCCTAAATAAAACTTACATCCTTAAGTTGAACTGCAGAATTATTTACGTTTATTTAGATGAATATACACATGGGCATTAATAGATAATTTTGTGCTTTTACGTTCTGTTTTTGGCAATTAAAGATAAATAAAATGTGTACACAAATAGTGCAACCTCTTTTGGGGAAAAGGCAAGAAAATGCAGCATGTTTTCAAAAACCTTAATGGACATAGCTAAACTTTAATGTTAAAACTGATTCAGTTATGGAAATGTTTTTGGTTAAATGTGCTACCATTTAATTGTAACTAAACTGAAGTCAAATAAAGTGTGAATTTTGTCCAATGGACTGTCAAACATGCAAACACTTTTATTTGCAAAAAAGCAGAAAAGCCCCACGTCCTCAACCTTGAGAGATATCTTTGTCCTTCAGTAATGTGTTGATGGTCAGAATAGTTGGCTTCTAATTTCCTGCTTGTGCATGTTTTCCTACATCATTAGTAATATAGTTCAAATTCAATATTTTGTTAAATAATTTAGTGTTTTTAAGTAGTATGATTCCCTGGTTAATTTAATTAAAATAACTGCATCCCCTTGGTATAGTGTTTTTGCAACATAAATAAATGTGTTACAGTTGAAACAGAGGTTACATACAGTGTGTCTGTGTTTATCCTGATATGACCTCTGCTTTCGGTTGTATGCCTCAGAGGCTGCTTGATATATTCAGGGTCTGTGCATTAAAAATCGTGTTCAACAGTGGGCCTCATGGCCTGTGAAAAATGCTCAGGCACTCTCTGTTGAAATGGCCCAGACTTTGAGAGCTTCGAGTGCACGTCGAGAAAGACGAGACAGTGGGCCAAGATGTCTGTGGTGTGGATTAATGGGGAGGACTGGAGAAAGGGTGCCGCAGTTGTGCGTGAGCAGAATATTTGATGGGGGAAGCAAGAGGAGGGAACAGTGAGGGACAAGCAACTGCAAGAGATGGGTGAGATGAAAGGAGAGAAAGAGATAAAAATGGACTAAAACATCAGGAAGCGAGGATATATGAGCATGAATGAAAATGTACAGTAATAAATAAAGCTGCTGTCTCGCATCTCTCTCTGGCGCTTTATCCCGTTCTGTTGTCTGATTGCACTGTACGGTGTAGACTTCACACATCATTCTGATGCACTGGGTTGAACAGGAGGATAAAATCTACATGAAGGCGTTCTTCGCACACAACTCAAAAATACAGCACAGCTCAGTTTAAATCAGTGGCAAGATACAACCTCTGTAAAGACAACACATGAACTGTAGAGAACACAAATGAGAGCGAGTATGAAGCGCGTTGTTGCTACACTGAAGTACATGGAAACATGCTATAATATAATTTATTTGGCACCTGTTAGAAGGAATTTGATCAAGAGAGACGCACATTTTACTACGTGACGGCCTTGCAAAACATAGTGAATACACACCTGTATCTATTATGACATTTTTGTTTTTCTCAACTTCATGTTTTTTGTCTTTGTCGTCTGCCTGTATAGTTCTGCCAGACAGATGGCTGAATCTAATGTCCTTATGTCTGCTTTTGGTTGCAGTGAGCAGAAACACTCTGCTGGACATAATTTACTTTACTTATGTGCTCCAATGACTTCATATACACAACAATACTTTGATGTTTTTGTGGTTGTGGATGTACAGCATGTAATCTGAAGTGATTAAGTACATTGTGTCTCATGCCTAAGCACTGTTCAGAGGCGCTCGGTTTAGATTATTAGTTCCTCAAATAAAACAACAGACAGGCTGGACTGTGGGCGGTTATCTCATGTTTTGACTGCTGTATCCAAATCATTAGAGGCAGCCATTTCCAGTGCCTGCCCCCTAGGATGCTAGAATTTGCTGGGTTTTTTTTTTTTGTTTGTTTTTTGTTTTTTCAAATGCTAAGAACCAAGTCTGAAAGAGAATGCCAGTACCACTGCATACAGACACACCTACCCAGAAATCACCTGCGGTTTGCTGAAGCTGTAGTTTTACCAAATATGCAATAAGTCTGACAGTTTAGAAGAGAAATGGATGCAGATTGTTGGTAGACATTGGAATATCACATTTGTAGATGCTGTAAAGGTTGTATGAATTCAAGTTTAACTTCAATTAAAATAATAAGCCTGACTAAATTTTAGGGCTTAAAAACACAATTTGCTTGTTATGTTCATAGGTGCATCAAAATGTTGAGAGATTTGAGACTAAAGTGATCGAAGAAGATGAATCTCCTCCTAACGCTGTAGTTCATCCAGTAATCTATCATGCATCTGTCTTCCAGGGCAGCGCAGACCCTTGAGACATGCAGTAAAACCAGAAAACACACATTGAAAGTTATACTGAAGTTGAAGGTTTGTTCTGGACCCGCTGCAGTGACACCTCATTTATAATGACAAACAATGTTTTAAGACCAGTACATAAGAAGAAATACACCAATAAAACACTTCACATTACTTTAAAAGGTCATTCTATGCCAGTATAGTCCTGCCTCTTAGACAGAAGGTGTGGGTGGATTTTGTTATACTGCCTGCTTTTATTAAAGATGGAACTTAGATGCAAAATGAGGGTGAAATAAAAGAAAGTGTGAGCATCCTATTTCTCTACCATCAGAAGCAAAATTGCAAAAATATCTTTTAGAATTAAAATTGTTAAGGATATTGTTGGTTTAAGTCATATCCATAGGAGTTCATGTATTTATTTTTAAGTAGGCTGGATTTATAACATTCAAGGTTGTGTGCACATGGAGAATAATTACAGAAATTCTGAAAAGTTAGGAACATATTACATACTCTTACTAAAACAATCAAATACAATGATAATTTGTGTTACTCAGGCCGGAGTTCTGCAGCTCCACTGTTATTGTATCTTCTGCCTTGACATTATGTTATTGTGGTTAAAAATATGTGGTAATGATTTTAGTCTATTGTTGGCAGCCACCTTTCTTTTCCCCTCGTTCCCAGGCTCTGAGAGTGGCTTTAAGGGTTACCTTGTTAGAGGTTTGGGGTTATGCCCATGTCGGTCGCTGTGTTTTCTTTAACATTCTGTTTTGGAGAGGCCCTTCTCGGTGTCGGCGCTGTGACAGAGTTCTTGGCAATAGCCTGAAAGTCAAATCTGTTCATTTAGATTCAAGTGGTGACCATGGAGGAGACAGCAGCCCATTGGCATGCAGTGGCAAACTGGGGTCCTGGGTACTTGATATCCTGAACCCAACATTTCATCCTTGTTCATGACACTAAACAAACTGATATACGTGGATGAATCTATGGTGAATGGCGTTCTTATATTTTTATTTTACAAAATGTCATTCTTTACCTTCTTGGTTCTGCATGGGTCAGAAGTCAGGATCAGCATGAGAAACTCCCTAATGAGGATTTAGCATCTTGCTTGAGGTGATTTTGGCAGAGCAGCTGCTTGCTAGCATGTGGCTTTAATAAGCAACTGTTCAAGATGTAAAACATAAAGCTATTAGAAATCATAAAAGTGTAATAATACCTCATAATTTGAAAAAAAAATCCCTGCAGTGATTTTACTTCAGAATCAAGTATTTTAATATGAAAACAGTGGAGGTTAAATCTGTATATTTTGTACAAGTGTTTCATTGTATGCGTGACAAGATTTCTTGCTGTATGAAAGAACAAGATAACATGTTGTACATAAGTGGATTTCCCCTATCCTTTTTACTGGGAAAATCCAGTATTACAAAATGTTACATCCATTGCAACAGTAGAGTGCGGTAAATAATAAGGTCATTGAGTAAAATGTTGTGCCCTTTTGTGTGTTTCATTTTCCTCAGAGCCTGTGTTGTTATACTGTTTTCCTTTTTGCTTACTTGTTTTTCATTATGTAATTTATCGCATTTGAATTATCAGATTACAGGACTTTTTTTAATCTTTTTTTTTTTTTTTTTGTGACTCAGAAGACACAGGAACAAAGTTATTCTGAATATATTTGGTCCGTGGATAGAGCTTTGAGATACTCCACTAGAAATATTGTCATTTTGCAACGTTAATTATACACAAATACTTAGTGATGCTGAGGTGCAAAAAGAAAGACACTCCTTAAACTACTGCATCAAAGTCGGTTTGCTTTTTGCCAAATATTACCTATTCTCACCACTGATTTCCAATCCAATTTGCTAGAAATGTTTCCTATATTATATAGAGTAGAGCTGGTCAATATATGATGTACTGGTATTGCACCTTGTTCGACATACGATATAGTAAATGATTATATCACAAATACTGAGTCCATATTTTAACTATTGAGTTTTTCGTACTCTTTTCCATGATTCTCTTGCTTTCACAACCACACTTTCATTCTAAATGGACTGAATGCAGCTGTAAATACGCTGTTGTGCAGAGAGCAGTGAATCATGGGTCGATGGCAGCTTTAATGTTGCTATGGTAATCAGACTTTTCAGGTCGATTTTGTAAGGTTATTTGTTAATTATAGTGAGTCTTTCAGCCCTATAAATGTTTGGTTAGTTCACTTTCACTTGCAAGGAGTTTGAATATTTTTTTTTTTATCATTTAATGTAGGGCTTTGGCTTACAGCTAAATTTAACACTGTTCTGAAAAAAATTTAAAATATATATCCCATACAGCTTAGTGGATACATATTGTCAAGTGATTTTTTTTTTTGTGTGTGTACATACTGACATAATATTAATAACAGAGTGAAAACCATGGTAGACCACAGATTATAAATTGTGAATTTGGAATTGTTTTTGTGAAGTATATTACTAACTGAACTAAAAATAGTTTGCAATTCACAAACATGTCAAATTACTGTAGCCAACAAGTAAAAATTTCAAAATCAGTGACCTCAAAAGAATAAACCACTTTAAAATGTTTTTTAAATAGATGGAATGATAAATCATTGAACACTAGCAAACTGTCCTAAAGCAACCAGGAGACATTAAAGATGAGCATAAAACATAGAGCAATAGGAGATAACAACACCAAACATCAATACTAAAAAAAGACAAACAGTGTGGAGCATCATGGTGTGGGTATGTGGGAGACGGACTATAATTCATATCAGCCTTACTGGTTTACAGCCGAAGCCTTCCCCTGTATGGTGGGCCATGTAGAGTTCCTTATGCACTGACAGCACAGCTGTACGCCATGCGCCCGCTCTGAAAGACGGCTAATGGGACAAAGGGCACGAGGGAAAAGAGGGAGAGATGCTGGCTGAATCGCCCAGCCCACCCCTAAGCAGGACGGGGAGCACCACTCTGCCTCTCTGCTCTTAGCTGCTTTCCCCGGCCCTCAGCCATTTTGGAGAGAGGAAAAAGTGGCTGCTTTCTCTCTCCCTCTCTCACTACGTGGCATAGCTTTGAAAAGGCATCGGCTGCTGTGCAGCAGAGAGGACACACTTTGCAGCTCGTACTTGGGAGATAACATGTTTGCAGGGAAAAAATTTTGATGCGAAACAACCTTCGTCCATCTTGACTTTTTTTACATGAAGTTTTGTTTCCCTTGCATTCAGCTGCTAAGCCTCCCTCCTCTGCTGTGCACTTTCGCTCATGCTGTGTCCTTTTCTTTATAACTTGCGCTCTGGTTTCTTTGCCCGCTCCTTCCCAATGTCTCTTTTTAAATTATATCTTTTCTCATCTCTCAATTTGATTTTATGCAACAGAGTTAATGACAAAGGGATATGTCCAAATTTTGGCAGCACTAAGAAGAGACAGAGCTGCAGCCAAGGATCCTGCTGGGATCCAAAAAAGCCAAGCACAATGAACCACCAAAAAAAAAAAAAAAAAAAAAAAAAGAAAACACCCTTTCCTTTGCTTGGTCACAAATTCCACTTTCTCTGTAGCCAGCCCTGCGCTGCGACTCCTCCTCATCCACATCTTACCGCATTCAACCTTTTGCCATTTCTCTCTTGCCGTACCTTTTTTTAAAGGCGATTTGAGGTTTTTGTACCCCGGAAAATAGGAACTGGACAACGGGTTAGGAGGGCGTAACAGGGAGAGAACGCGGGGATGTTATCTTTTTACTTTTAAATGTTATTTACTATTTTTTTGTTTTACCGTTACTGTTACTGAATCGCTTAATTTTTTTGTATGTGCTTGTAGTTTTTTAGTCTCTTATATGTTTGTGGGTGTGCTCGGATTACCACGTGTCTGTAAGCATGTGGTTTTGGGATTGTCTGTGCGTACGGGGGTTCCTATTTATGAATATTACACTTTCTGGTCTGGTCAGTTTGTGATGATTTTTCTATCTGTGTTTTTAGGTGTCTTGATTTAACCTGAAGCATCGGCCTTCACTCCACCTCAAGCCTGACTGCATCTCATGCCAGAGGATGTTTGACCATCACATCCAATGTATGCCCTAATGGTATGTGTGCGATTTATACTTATAGTTTTATCTCTACTGTTTTTATTCTGTATGTTTTAACTTACTTAATACAGTCTGTGCCTGGTTATTTGACCATAAATAACATTTTTTGGTGCTCGCTGTTTTCTTTTATGAAGTTTATGTCAGGTAATAAGGTCATGAGGTATAAGGTATAGATTTTGTGTTTTGCCTGAAAGCGGTTTGTTATCATTTCATAGTTTTATTTAAGTATACCTGAATATTTGCGCAGACATTTCACATTTCTTGTAGAATTAGGTTTGGCATCTCTGTTGGTGATTGCAGCTGTCTTTTGTCCTTTTTTGCTATTTTGACAAGAACACAGTCTCAAAAGCGCTTTGCCACACTTATTTCGTATTTTAGTCTTTTTAGAAGGTTTTGGGGAGCACAAATATTATTCCATGCAGTATCCTAACATCACATGTATTCACATCATTTATTAGCAATGAGTATTGTGGTTTTATATCCGAATATTTAAAACAATCATTTGTTTTCTGCCTGACTTGTCAAAAATAAATGCTGACCTTCAGAAAATGTGATTAGTAGGTTATTCCAACACCATGTTCATCTCACGGTCATGTGCTCTGGCCTGTTCAGTGTGTCATGGCTGAATTTCAACTCACTGCACTGTAAGGCACATGAATAAAAAATATGTTTTAAAGTCACTTACTTTTTTTTGTAACAGACAAACAAAGCAGCCTCCATCTATGATTTTGTAGAACTATAGCAGGTGAAATCTCAATTGCTGGACAAGAAATTATAGTTCAGGGGTATAAGGTAGTATGTGTTTTGACTGTATAAACATTGCACAAACAAAAATACAATAATGTGTAAATTGTACAAAATTAACCACATTTTACAGTTAATACTTTGTTGATAATTGTGGCGCATTTGCTTAAAAGTCCATTTAAACGGGGTGGTCTGTTGAATGGGCAGGTTCAGACAGAATGACTTGCTTGTTTTCATCTTTTGTCAGTTTCGTCTCTAATGTGATCCTGAAGAGCTAACGCCAGCTGCCGCAAACCCGTAGATCCGAACTTGTGGTGACTGGCTACACAAGCTCGTATCTATAGGTATGTGTCTTCCTGGCAAACACAACACCTGTGAGAAAAAAAAAATGTCTCGATGTAATTATCCTAGCAGCAGGTCTTGACTGGATTGTTCTAAAGCTGGGAATCATTACAATCCTATGTGTAACTTATCACCAGGCTCATTTGGACTGAGTTCCCCTTTCCATAAACATCCATCCTGACCCACCCTGAATCCTGCTGTATCAGGATGTTCAAAGTCATCCCACCCGTCCCATCTTCATACAATGACTCCTCCCAGAGCAGCGGGGTGGGGCTAAGTTATGACACGATGCTTATTTGACAAAAAAGTGCGCATTTTTTTAATCTCTGTTTAATATTTCCCATATTAAGCTACTGAGAGCAGTGTTACCAATCAAATAAAACTCAATTTACAGGATTTTCACATTGTTTTCACTTTAGAAAAATGTATTACATATAGAAACTACCTTTTCCATTTTATCTAAATTTTTTCCCTAGTGATCTTATAATGTAGATAGTAATCAAGATATTCAACCAAGAAGAATGTTGGATTCTTATCGTCAGTAGCTTCAAAACAATCGTCCTGCAGTTTCCTCCAGTGTTCCGCAGGCTGAGGTAGTAGGTTGTATAGTTCAGAGTGACACCAAAGGAGATAACTGTACAGCCTCCTAGCTTTCCCTGAGGAAACACCACACACTCTGGTCACTGTTGGATTGTTTTACCATAAACAAATAAATAAATACACAAAGGAGGAAAAAAAGCACAGCGTATTCATCACTAATGAGCCTGGCATGGGGTTTTTGGACATCCAGTTTATTAATTAATTTGCGTATTAACAGCACATTATAAAATAAAGTTCAGCCGGTTCCAGATGGTTGAATTGTGGGGATTTACTGGTTTTATACTTTCTATCATAGTAAATCAAATATGTTCTGACTTCTACGGAATGATAACGAATACTATTTTCTGATTTGTAATTGAAAGATTAAAAATTAAAATAATTTTTAGCGGCAGATCTGATTTTTGCGGGCCGTAAAATAACACGAGGCAAATACATTGGTGCATACGTGTGTCATTTGCTTGCAATTAAAACATACTCTGTACAGTTTGTTGAAAGTGTCATATTGCGGTGTACATAATGCAAAATGAACCCAAATGTCACAGAGCAGAGGGTGAAATGTGTGAGAGTTTGGGGAGAAGGCACCAACATGCTGGAGCAGCGAGGTTTGTGGGCCGTACTAATGAAAGAGATGCCACTGAAGGGAAACACCATACAGCCGCAGGGGGAGCTGCCAATTATGTACAAAGTTCAGTTTCACTTAACCAAAACAATATATTTCCTGTGTGCAGCTATGTGGTTGAGACACTGCTGTGATCAGAACAGCCAGTAACAACTTTCACTGTTCCACACCACAAAAACCACACATCTCTGAAATTATTTAAACAGCTATGTAAAATACGTAGTTTTATTTGAGACCTACTCCAATGACTTTCATGTGCTCTGTTCCAAACCATGTGACATTAAGCTGCCTCACACAAACATATTATAACTATGTAGTTTTGGAGGCTACTTCTTTTCTATAATGTCACTCAGTAACAGTGTTGTATGATTAAATACTTCCACATGTTAGAGGAAATGTTATTTTTAATAATTGCAGTATTTTCACAGATCATTGAGTGATAAGGGATTTCCAACAATGGCACAGTTGTTGAAATTAATTATTTTATACTGCCATGTATGTTTGTTCCCTTTGCTGCTTATAGTTTGGTCTAATCCAGTCAATAAAATGAGACAGTGGTTGTAAGCATGTCAGGGGAATGTGGTATCCCTGTAGTGGGGTGTGCTGCTGCGTGGAGCAGGGAGTGGTATGATGATGAAAGACTGTTTCCACTTACACTTTTCGTCTGTGTCCCAAGGCCACCGGGTTCGATAGAGGTGGGGTAAGGAGCTCTGTAGGCCAGAATAAAGCAGGGGGCCCTTGGTACGGGGCAGCTACAGTCAGAAAAGGCGAGCAGCTCCTTTTAGTAGAGTCACTGTGATTCTGTGTGTTTTATTCTTTCATTGGATAATTGCTCTGCTTAGTCAGTCTGACTTCTGGTAAAACATAAAATGCTTCAGTCTTTGTTAGAAAGTCTGTTTTTGCCAAAGGGTAGTGTGTTACAGTATACAGCAGGAGGCAGAGAGGAGCTCTCCCTGGTGACCCCCCCAACACACACACCCCGCCCTCCTTGTGGAATCTAAGTGTAGGATTTTGTCTTCATTGAAAATTACTATAAATAGTCCCGTTTAGCTGTCCTAATGTTAGTTCTGTGTGTGGCCAACTCACAGTCCCAGAGAGGAAGTGGAAGTAAAGAAAGGCACTGTGTAAATCTATGATGATATGAACGGATCCTTCACTGCCTAAAGTGCATGTGATGTGATGAAACATCATAGCATGTGATGTCTGTGAGCCACAGAGATGTATTTCCTTTAAAAAAAAATTTGAATATTTTCCAAAAATGATCTGGAAATGTCTGGGATTGACACGAGTCAGAAATAAAAAAGAAAATATATCGGAGAACTCTCTGCTCTGTTTAACTGTTTAATAGAGGTCCATGAAATTAAAGAGAATACGCTCACACAGAAATCGATTTAAACCGGTATAAGGAAAGAGGGTCACAGTGTGGGACCACACAGGCCATTTTTCTGCTGTCACTGATCCCAGCCTGCTGCATGTTGTCCGTCAGAAGAACCCTGTTCCTGTAATTCCCTCTCCTCCCCATTTGTCTCGCTTTCCTACCATCTTGTCTCTGGTCTTTTTTTTTTTTTTCCTACTCCTGCCTTTTCTGCTGCTTTACAACAGCTAATACTGATAAAATATAAGTCCACCACACCACCAGGATTCCAGTAACATTTCACTTTACCGCTCACTGAACTTGTTGCCTTTTCTCTCCCTCACCTCCCTCCTTTTTCTTCTCTTGTTCCCACCCTCCTTTTTCTCCATGAAACACACGCTGTATTACCCAGTCACTCTCACAGACACAGAGGGAGAGACAGACAGGAACAGAATACCGGACTTGCCAACTGGAGAAGGATTTTGATTTTTTTTCTTTCTCTTAAAAGAAAAGGAGCTTGAAAAGAGACATTGTAAGATAAAATTGCCTTTCTTTACCCTCTTTCTTTCTCTTCTGTGCTACGCTCTTGTTCTCTGTTGCACTTTCTCCCTCCCTCTCTACCTTTTCTTATCTCTCCTTCTCCGCATACAGCAGGCCTTTTGAGTCTAAGTGATTTCAGCTGTGAGAGGAAATGAATGGATGATATTTATTTCTCTTTCCCCGCTCAGCTACCGATGTTTCGATCCCGTCTGTAGCAGGCAGAGGGGGCAAGCAGTTCCCCTGCCCTGGGGACTTGAGCCCTGCTGTCTATGAAGCATGCAAGGCAGAGGAGGGAAGGAAAATAGAGGCACAGACAGAAAAGGTGTGATGTAGCGAGACTAAAGCAGTGAGCAAGAGCAAGGAAGAAAATGGAGACAGACAGAAAGACAGACAGACAGACAGACAGGGGAGGAAAAGATGGGTAGTAGTGTCAGATGGAGCAGAAGTGGGCAGAGGGACTACAGCAACAGGCGTTACACATTTTTTCCTATTATTCACGACTGAGGCTGTTTTGGGACTCTTGTCTCTAATCCTATTTTCATAGGTTTTTATAATCTGATAACTGGGCCTAACATATCATGCTGTTTATTTATTGTTTTCATGATGTGAGGCTGGGTTTTTACGGAAAACTTTAGTAGATGCTGGTATTGTAGCTGCATGTCTGCTTTATTGCTGTGTGACTATGGCATGTGCGTGTGTTGCCTCGCTTTCGTCAGCAAAGAATGACTTTCTTTTCTTAACAAACCTGAGTATATTTTATTTTACAACAGCATTAATGTTCCTTCCTGCCTTTTCATCTTTCCTCTCTCTGCTGTCTGGTCATGCTTTCCTTTCTTGTACACATGCATATACAGTAGCGGCACAGGCCCTTTGATGCACTCTGATTTTCCTCATGCATGCCATTCTTTCCGCTGCTGCCCTCTGAAATGCATCATTACTTTCCTTATTTTACAACAATTGAAATATACATCCTCCTGTATTATTTGTGGTTTATATGCCTGTTTTATTTCTTCATCCAGCGGCTTTTATACATCATGGTTTCTAAATTTAGGGTCATTCATTTTTCCCATCCAAATCTCCTTGCTATATTCTCGGTCATCTACTTTAACCCTTCAGCAGCTTACCTGCCCTCCCTTTCATCTCTATCTCTCTCTGCTGCTCTGTCTGTATCTCTGTCTCCCTCTCTCTGGCTGCACATGGTAAAGTCTTGCACGTCTGAGCAGCAGACGGCTAGACAGCGGCAGCAATCTGCTACAGCCGCCTCATGTGCTAGTCCGAATGATCTATTCAGCAAAGCCTGAGCTAGCAGCACTAAAATATCTTTTCCTGCTTCTCTCTACAGCTTTATTCCAACCTCACACAATATCTGTCTTGCCGTTTTGTCTCGCTACTACCTCTGTCTGCTCTTGTGTTAGGCTGACCGGCGCAGACACACACAGAGGACTGCGGCAGCCTCCACCACTACGGTCAGTCGGGTGAGTTTTCTTCTCTCTTCTCTTCTTTCTAGCATCTCATCTCATCACCCTCCCAACCTCCTCCTCCTCCTCCTCCTCCTCCTCCTCATCTCATGGATAGTCAGATCTCATTCTCTCCACCTGACGAATGAGCTTTTCACCCATAAAGTCAGAGCTGCATGATTGACAACTGGGTCTCAGAGGACTGACAAGCCTGGCATGTCTGGAGATCACATAGGGGCATTCAAAGCGGTAAGGAGCTTTGGCTTTTTTTTTTTTTTTCTATGGATGGGGAAGGATTTTTTTTATGTGACTGAGACTATGGCAGTCCATTTTGGGTCTGTGCTGCTATCCTCGTCGTCTGACTGGTGCGGCTGCGTGTGAGCATGTGCGTGCAGTATTTTATTTTAGCAAATTTAGCAAGATGAATCAGATATGTTTGAATGTCGAATGCCATCTCGTGCTTCTGCTGCGACAGGGAGGCCAAAATATGCTGAGGCAGAGCCCTTCTTATGAACATCATGTGATAATAAAGTGCTGTCTGTCTGGGTGTGTATAGCCATTCATTGGCGACTACAGTACAAGTGTATGCAGTACATGTGTATTTAGTTGCATGTGTGGTCAGCCTTGGTGATTTACTGTACGGCATGTATCAATATTCGACTTGTGGCCAGAACACCATCATATTTATTGACTCAAATTGTTATATATGAAATAACGCATGTGAGGTGTGGTTGTGCAGACACTGACTATGCAAGACTTAGTGGTGAAACTGAGACTTAGGGTACAGCACACGACTCAGCCAGGGAGAGAGGAAGCTGCCATTGTCTGCTCCTGTCTCAGCCATAGCACCCGAGCAGCAGTTGATCAACTGTATGTCGCATAGGAAAGACCAGACAAAAACCTGTACCTCTCTCATTCCCTGAGACCCTAACTTGTGACGTTTTGCTGTGATGTGCACGGGTTGGGTTCTTGGGAGCTGCGAGGGGCACTCACACATCTCTGTTACCTTAAAAAAAAAAAAAAAAAAACGGAATAGACTAACATGGCGGAATCACACAAAGCGCAATGAAGAAGGGACGGCTTCGCTTTTTTAGCTAGGGATGGTGACAGGGAATGTCTATTTGATCCACCCACTCAGTAAAGATGCAGATGCAGGGGAATAAAAAAAAAAGGGAGAATATAAGGTTTCTTTCAGAAATCGGAGGGGTTCAGACCCAGATGGAGGAACAGCGCATGGGGTGGAAGGTGAGGGAGATGGATGGAAGAATGTGGGCATGAACAACATGTGACCGGGACGTCCAGACGGGTCTGAGCAATGGGCAGACACACTGTCATACTTACAGTATACATGGTTTTGGGCCAGTATAATGAATGAATGAGGAACGTGTGACTAAGGGTTCATTAAAAGCGTAATGTCAGGCTTGCTATCATAAATGAGCAGCACAAGAACCTCACACAGTTGTTGAAGTGAATCAGTGTACATTTGTTATAACACTAAAACAGTAAGATAAGCAGACACATACCAGAGAACATGTAATCTTACTGAGGTTCCAAAGTGTAGATTACTCCATAAATGTAATAGTTTTTAGCTCTACAGTATATCGAACTGACTGTAGAAATAGAAGACAAATGACAATTCATCATCCTATTTACTATTTCTCATCTACCACGTCCACAGCTCTTTATGCCTTACCTTGAGAGCAGCACAAAGTACTGATGAGAGCGTGACACTGAAAGCTCAGTACACTTGTGTTTGACCTCATGAAAATCCTCCGCGTGGTGCTTTAATTTGTTTTGATTATTGAATGCGATTGGTAAAAACACTATAATCAATAGAGAATCTAAATGCGTGGTTTAATGAAGTTGTAGAATACTTGTAGATGGGAGCAGCAGGGTGCTAACCCCCTTAGGTGCCATGCTGTTAAACTATGGATGAGAGAACCTGCTGTAATGTGTGCTGTGACTGGAACGTAAAGTGTAGAAGGCACTTGAGGTCTGTAGATGGTTACACTTAATGTGTCATGTCATCTCAGAGATCACAGTTCTCCTTTAATGGCAGCTTAGTGTTTTGAAATTTGTCTGGAGGAAAATGTGCGTGTTGCTATAATTGGTCAGTGATCTGTGATCTAACAGCTTCATTTCCAGCTTCTCCCTCCCCTCATCCTACTGTACGTAACCCTTTACATGTCTTTTCGTTCTTTTTCAGCCACTCTGAAGTCACTTTGTCTTTGAACAGTGATATTGTTTGATGTTTTGTCCTCATTCTTTCATTAGTTTGGTTGGGGGGGAGGGGTACAGAGATGATGAGGCTGAAATACAGGTAGCTTTGAGCTGTGCTTCTATTTTCAGCTTTAATTTGAAGGAATTTTTGGCCGCCTCAAGTGAACAGTTGAAGAAACAGCTGCCATTTTTGGTTAATTTGGTCTGTGCTTAAGGAATTCAGAGATTCATTTAATAGGCATTTTTACTATGTGGTCAAAAGATCCTAATGAGCAATGACTTCTGTAAACCTGGAATTGTCACGCATTTCACATCCTAGTAGGAGTTTTGTATCCCAAACCTGGTTTTACTTTGCAGTGTAAGAATGCAGCTGTAATTAGGGTTGGTTCAAAATATAGCAGCTTCCAATGCTTATCAGGAGGCTTATTATACAACTACAGAAGCATTTTCTGTCTTTAATCAGTCTCTCGATCAGTGCTGTTCTCCACTTCTCCATTTCTGCAGCACATGTTGACCTGCATGTTGAGACGTCCATAGCTGTATCCTTCAATGAAAATAACTATTATGTATTAGTTAAAGTACAGAGCTACCTGTATGAGATTGTGCTAATGTTTCTCACATTCCTTGTGTGTACTTTGTAGAATGCAAAGTCTTGTTCCTTTTTTTTCAAATTCAGGTGTTTAGTTACACAAATGTAAGGAGTCATGTGATGTCTCAGTTCAGTGGGGTTTCCTCCTCGGAGCAGCAGGTCTGCAGCAGTAGGTCATGGTGTCAGTGTTTGCTTTGTTCAGCAAAACACGCAGACTGGGAGAGAGAATGAAGAAATACGACAGTAAGTAAGAGGAAAAGGAGCACTCTGAATATTTGTAGAGCGATCATAGGTGTGAGTCTTGTGTTTGGTTTTGAAATGTCATCCTCTGCTTTGACAAATGAAGTAATGACTTTCAAGAAGAAGCAAAAGCTGAAAACCTCGAATCAGGTGCATGATTCAGACTGTACTTCCATTAATGTGAGTACTGCAAATACATTAATGCATTTAGGGCTACAAATAACCAATAATTTTACTATTAATTCATGTACCACTTGTTTAACAATTTATTGATTAATCTTTTATTCTGTAAAAGGTAAAAATGTTTATATACATGTCCTACAACAGAAATTATGTTTTCAGAGTGCTTTTTGACAAACCAAGACTGTCCAAAACTTCCATTGAAAAAAAATGGCTAAATGAGCTATTTTTGTTATAATAAATCACTGAAACTATTAATTGGGTAGTTATTGTAGCTCTAAATGTGTTTGCATGCACATGCCACATGGTTAATGAAGACAAGACCTCCCACCGCAGCCTTACCCCCCAGCTTCTGCCAGATTTTTTTCTCCACTGTGTAAAATGGCTGTCCATTGATAGCACTGCAGAGCAGATTCACCAGCAGAACGTATTGCACACTTAGAATTATTCCTATCTACTGTAGATGTTTAATAATAACATCTTTTAGCTGAGAAGTGATTGTACTTTTTTCTCAGACCATTACTCTTGGATTTAAAATTAATTTCATTAAAACGTGTATGTTCATGTTGTACATGCACATACAAATCATCTCTTCCGTGTCATAGATGCAGTATGTGCCTACTTTCTTTTCTTTACTTTGAATGCATGAATAAACATATCTGGCTTGTTTGAGTTCAGAGCAGAAGTCACGGATTGTGTTGGATTTGCAGTTCCTCCTGTCGTTTCCAGCTCCTCTTCCGCACTGTGATCTCACTCCTGCCCTCACAGCGTCCTGACATGTCCTCTGAAGGCTGCATTCGTGTTTGAATCCGGCTGGGTTTTTCTAGCTCTGCTCAGTGTTACAGTAGCTGCTGTTGCTCCAGCAGCAGAAGCAGGTGTGTCTACCTCCTGTGCCGCCCCCCTCCTTCCTGTTCCCTTATCACTGCAGTACGGCAGCTCTGTCTAAGAGGCAGCCATTCCATTGTTCTTGTGCCCCCTTCACCTATTGGTGCTCCTGTGGGTGCTGGCGCCATTCTGCCTGCCCCACCCCGCGGAAGGGACTGGCACCAAATCACTGTGATACTTGGCATCCAGGTTCCCAGAGCAGGTTATGCATACGGCTTTTAAGTCTCTCTCTGGACAGAGCTTACTACACTCTCTGCTGCAGACCGCCGCCATCTTGTTACTGCTTGTGCTGCCGGTCTCACTGTGTCTGCTGCACTTAACCAAAATCATCTAACCCAGCCTCAAGCATTTGCCAGGATCTCTCTCCTGTACTGTTGTTTTATTTAATGCTAATCCTGTGTTAACACAGCAGTATCAAAACGCTTCCTGGCCTCAGCAAATGGATACACTTTGTCGACTGGTAGACACACTTGAACTTTTAGGTGTGCATTTTCAAGTTGACGTTACAGATAATGCCATGTCAAATGAGTTGTTACGTGTACTCAACAGGATACAGGATCACTGTATGTTCATTTGACTTGTGAGGTTTATATTTTTTGCACTAGAGTAAAACCTTAACCAGATACTTTACTGTTCTTTTTTTTCTCTTCTGTCTTTTGGACAAGAAATATGAACCATAATGTCTCTGATTCTTCAGGTGTTTATTATTTTCCATGTAGCCGAGAGACTGCCAAGTGTGTGTGTGAAACATTGGGAACGTACAGTGCTGTATATAAGTTACAGTATGTGTGAACATGTGTGTTTTGTGGGAAAAAAAAAAAAAAAGACTGAGATGTGGTGAGAAAGTCCTCCTAATGTAGTTTGGCAGACATTGTGTTGTTTGACCATATGCGCATGGAATGGACTTCCAGCACAAAATGAAGTATGCTCGCATTCACTCATGTACTGTTTTACAGAACATGTCGAACTGTGCTTAGATTGTAAAGATAAATCAGTTTCCAGACTCAGCTATAAATTATTTACAACTGTTTTTTTTAATTTTATTTTATTTTTTTTGGGGGGGTGTCACTGTAGAAAAATCCCAAATAATACTGTGTTTCCCACTATGAAGGCTGTGGTATTATAGAGGGTCATATAATGCAGTGTGGGATTATCTCATCTGATTCAGGTATTAGTGCAATGTGATGCCAGTGACTCAATATATACCATTATCAGGTGGTATTAATGTAAGATGTTTGTGCTGACAGAAGGTGAGGCTGCCATTATTATACATTTTTTGTACAGTCAACAAATTCCAGGAAGAAACCCCAACTATATACTGAGAAATATTTCTCAGTACTTTCCAATGTCCCCACCCTTTCTCTGGCATGCAGCCCAAAGCCCACTGGTTCCTCCCAGAGATGTAAATAGTTCCCAGAAGATCTACATAATATCCTCATGCATGGGTAACTAGTGCATTTGTGCATTTATTACAGACTTATAACAAAGGTTCCTGTCCTGAAGCTAACTGAGGACACTGTGGCTGATGGTCAACCCCCAGACCACAAGGATGGCCAGCTAAACTTAAAGGAACATCCACACCAAGAATAACAGTTATAACAATAACAGCATGAGCAATAACACAATAAATTCATTCTGTAAACAATGGCATCAAGCACACACTGCACACTTCTAGGCCCAAAATGCTCTTGTACATTGGAAGGCAAACTTGTGTTTTTTCCACACCGGAAAATGTGGAACAGATATTTTATCCACAATAAAGTAGAACAAAGTCTTTACCTGTGTATTTATTTATCTGATAATTTGTAACTGCACTTGAACACATTTATCTGTACTTTTTACTTCTTACATTTTCAAACCTGGCTGAATGTGGTTGGTATTATTTTAGACTTGAACCAAAATGGATGTGAAAACAACACAGAAAAGATGAAATTGTGGTTTGTCCATCAATGAAAATCAGTCAAGACAAACATAAGAAGACAAAAATAAATAAACCTAAGACCTAAACAGCTGCTGGTGATCACAAGCATCTACTGATATAAAATATTTAATGACTTTTAGACCACATGTCTTACCAATACATTTAAGTAATAAACCTAAAGTACAGTTTCTCAGTTTTTCGCTGGTATCAGATATGACCCATTTAGATGTTCTGGTTCTCCGTAGTCAGTGCTGGATTTAGATACAAACTAAATAAGCTACAGTTTAGGGCCTCAAAATCTACAGGGGCCTCAAAAGAATTCCAGAATTATTATTTTTTTACTCAATTTGTTGTTTTAAAATTAAAATTTTGCATGGCTACGTGTAATATTTAATATTAGCGTTCCGTGTGAGTAGCCTATAGATAATTCATGGAATTGTAGTGTATATAATTGTGTTTAACCTCATGGGGGACCTGAGACACTTCCATGATTATGTCAAGCAGAATTATGCTAGAAAACAACAAATTCAACACAAAGATACATATCAAATCATCATTCAACACAAGATTAATTTAGTTTTCCTTATTATGGTAGCAATATTATGACTATTTCTATGTCTGATGGCAACAAATTGTTCAGGAGAAAAATAATTTTCACAGCTCAAGAGAATAAAAAATTAAGTGAGAGCAACTATGTCTCAAGAAAAATTGTCTGTGCTTAGCATCATGTGCATAAAAACCCATAAGTTGCATAGCATACCTTCTGATGACATAAATCAATGATTTTGCTTTTGCGAAATCAAGAAAGAATTTTTTTAAGATGTAACTTGGAGGATTTTCTAATATAATTTTTGTGATTTTACAATGCGATCTTTATTATTGAATATTATTAATAAGAATGACAATAGTTGTAAACTCTAGTTTTTACATTCAGTAAATGATATATCTTTTTAAAGAAGTTTTCTTTCTTCGGTTTTCTTTTTCTGATAGAAATCATTGAACTGACTCTGAGCTTTTATGAACATGTAGATAATCAGCAAAATAAATATAGGAAACTACTTACCCTTAATTGAAAAATTCAGAGGATGAATCACTTATGAAAGGTTAGATGTCAAGAAAGATTTATTTGGAAGTCTCCGCAAAAGTAGTTCTAGACCTCTAAGGTTTAAAAAACGCAAGACAAGAAGAGCTGGAGAAAAGGTGTTATAATGTTTTCACTTCTGTTGCTGAGTGAAAACTGAAATTTGCACCAAATTTTACTTAGTATTAAAGGTGATGTACATTATATTCAGTATAAATTCTATATTATTTAAAGCTGCAGTGGTTTAATAGTCTTCACACTGAATTAATATTACATAAAGCTCAGAGCTGTGAACTGAATGAGTCAGTACAAATGTCTATGAAAAGGCTGCTTCTTACTTTTATAATTACAGCCCATTTAGGAGTCTATACTTTTTCACATTTATTAAAAAAAGTTTAAAATCTACACTTCTGATTACGGTGCAGAATCTCTGTTCCTCTTCACTGCAGGGCAACAGAGGCAACTTGTCAGCTGTTTTCTAGTAAAACAGACATAAAGTGTTAACATGACGCGAATCCCTGTACATTTAGCTTTTTATTTGCCTGTGAATTTTCTCTTATCAATGATATTTTTCACCACTGTTGTGGTCGTTGAATACTTTATATTTACAGCTTTCGTCGTATTTGTCATTGATGATCTTAATCTCTCAATCATTCTTTTGGTAAAACAGTCCATTCTGTCAGCATTTGTCAAAGATCCAGAGTTATGGTTATAGATGTAATATCAGCAGCACAAACAACTTGTATCCAGCCACACAGGTAGTTCAGCAGAATGGGTTAACTTTTGCTTTTCTTTCCTGAGATTTCTGCACAATAAGAAAAACACATTACCTGTAGCCAAGTATGAAAATTCAATAAGTATTTTTCAGCCTATGGAAACTTTACTGCTGCTGTGTAAAGACATGGAACTGCGTTGGTGGAGGCTAGAGTTATACAGTGATGAGTTCAGAAGGTCATAGAGCAAATTATACAAATGAAATCAGAAACACTATGCAGAAGACAAACTGTCCTTTGAGAATAAATCCATTCATCTGAGGTTGTCAGATTTATTTTTTCTTCATGAGCTTTCGGACATTCTGTACCTTTGTAGTGACATCCAGTACATTAGGCCACCGGCTGCTTTGCTTCAGGGTTAAAATGTTGCCGGCTTTCATCTGACATTTCCCTTTTCAGGTCAGTGGAGATGGCCTTCTGTCCCACAAGCAGTGAGTGAAACAGCCATTCAGTCACAGCTACTGTGATTGAACTGTAGTACGAATGCAAATCACAGTCAGATTAAGTCGTTCTGCAAATGTGATTCAGTGATGATTGATGTTTGTACCCAACAACGTGCACATATGCATTATCAGGTTTTCACAGTTCACAGTGTTTCATTTCAGTATACAAGTCAGTAAAAAATGAAAATAAAAACCAACGTGAAGTGTCTTAGTAGGGTCTACAAGTAGAATGCCTCAACAATAAAAGTAATGCAATTTTACCTAGTTTGAGTCACTAGTGAAGATAAATTAAGCTTAAAATGCTGGTTGGCTGTAGTTTCCAAGATACATTCTGGGGTCAAAATGTGAAATTTGAATTAATGAGAGAATGGGTTTTACTCAGAAGGAATGTTTGTCTCAGAGCTACCAGATCTACTTCAAAACACTAGTCACTTGCGCATAAAAATTTGACAAATAGAAAAATGATAATTTCGCCAAAACTCTTATTTTTTTGAGTTTTTGCATTGGCAAGAGGTGATTTTTTGAGTGTAGTGAAATTGGTATATCATGCAAAACTGCAATGGAAAGACCTTTTTCTGCAACTAGAGTCACGTGAATAAAAAAAAAAAAAAAAG
>JAPQRP010000008.1:5995429-6009936 GCA_037367295.1 Apogon hyalosoma
CAAGAAAACATGGAAAATGGATAGATATCAGCTCTGAAATGAAACTACTATGAGCTATTTTTGTTGTTATCATTACAGTTGTCCAAAAAAATTTACCTTTAGTTGTACCAGGCATTAAAATAAAAACAAGGTTGGTCTAATAATTTTTTCTGCAACTGTATCATTAATATGATAATTACAGAAATATGCATAATTGTGCATAGAGTGTGCAAAAGTATTGTTGTGTGTAATTACAATTCTGTGGTTATAAGGTGGAGTTAAACAGTTTGATGGCCACTTGCAGGGATGATTTCCTGTGTCGTTCAGTGGTGCATTTAGATGGAATCAGTCTCTCACTGAACGTCCTCCTGTGACTGACCAGCACCTCATGGAGTGGGTGAGTGGAATTGTCCAATATTGTCTTGATTTTGGACAACATCCACCTCTGACACCACCATGAGAGAGTCCAATTCCATCCCCACAATTTTACTGACCTTGTGAATCAGCTTATTGAGTCTGTTGGCTTCAGCAACCCTCAAAGTCAATGTCAGTGTACAACAAAATAAAATAATAATGACATGAGGCCATTTTATATCCAGAAAGACAAAGGTCGACTTCATGGTTACATCATATCACCATAATTCAACATAAGAATTCTCTGTAAAAATACGACATGTTTTGTCCCTGGAAATTATCCACAGAAATTACATACATTAATACAGGTAGAACTCCAGTGTCATATGAAATGTGACGTATATACTGAGCATCTTTTTATTAAATTCCTCTAAAGTCTCTACTACATATATGAGTCTGGTCAGACATGGTTATGAGGATTAAAGAAGCACTAGTCATGTTTTCACAAGTAGCTATTCATTTTTAGTTCTGTTCTCAAATAAAATATCATGTTGATTAATTTCAGTGGAGTCTAGAGTCAGGGTTTGTTCAAAAAGCACCAGCTAAAATAGTTGGTGTTCAGATGTTCTTTTTCTGTGTGTTTTGACTTACACTGTGGACAAGATAAAGCTGGCTCCATCTGTCATTCATGTATTATATCTATAGAAGATATTCCAAGATACTAGAACTGGGCACATTGCATCTAAAGAAAACAAACAGATGACATGAACGAAGAAAAGATCATCACAAATATGACAACACAGCAGAACAAATGTGCTCCACTGTGTTGTATTTATGGGCCTAATTTCCAAATGCCTCATGTGTTGTTTTAATGAATATTGTTACGTGATTTGCTCATGAGTCTGTGAGTGTTTCTTTGAACTACCTGATAAGATGTCTGTTTTATGTTTTCTTATTCAAGTGTCCACTTTTTCCATATTGAAATTTTTTGTGTGAAAGTAAATAAGTAAATAAATGTGCTTTTTTTTGTTGGTAGTCTACAGTATCTCAAAGGTTTTTATATTTTCTAGTCTCAGCAGTTAAGAACGAACTTTAACAGAGCTATTTACTGAAATAGTCCTTGGTATTTTGCACCAAACATCCAACTGAAATCCAGACAAAAAAAATGCATTAATTCCCTCTGACTTTAATATCTTCCTCTCCAAACAGAACACTGTGTACACTTACATATGAATATTTACACTAATTATATTTAACCCTTCATCATTTGTTGAGCTTTGTGTGCAAACATTTATTCTCAAATGGAAATAGATGTTAGTAATGATATAAATGTGTGTATTTCACCTAAAAAACAAAGTGTTTCTCAAAATATTTAGTGTAGAAAAGGTATTAAGTTTATTAAATATTAATCTTCTGTTTAATATTTAAAGATGATGTATGATTAGATGATTTAAGACAAAGCAAAAGTACATGTTGAAAACAGCTTAAATCTGAACATGCAGGTTATTTATGAAAACATCTGTATGGTATAAAACAACCAAACCAGTTTATCTGTGGCTGCACAAGGCTGGGTAGGACTGTTACTGTGTATGATGAAATGATCAGATAAAATTATTTTATTCAGATACTGTCTAGGTAAATATATACAACAGCTTTATACACTGTTGCCCATTAAGTTGGAATCATTTTGTTTTCAGACACATTGTCAGATAGTAATCAGCTTTGACCAGGTACAATGATTATATCCTGAGTCCCAGTTATGCATTATCTTTCAAGAATAAATCACATTGTCACAATCGTTTTATGAGAAGAGATAAAGAATGTTTTATTCCATCTTTATGGGCAAGAGTGTGTGTTCATACTGCATTTTATTCTCATTCTACAGTCTGAGATATAGTTAAATGTTGAAATAGAACTGTCATTAAATACATGCCCAGTCCTCCTTTTATTCTATTATATCTTTACTCGTTCCTTTTTACTTTATGAGGGCAGAAAATCAGCTTTCTTCATTATTCACAGAATAATATGCAACAGTGATCATAGTGTAGTAATACAGCACTGCCAGTTTTGCTTCTTAAACATGTTTTTGCTTTTATTATTCATACTATTTATCACCATTAAATCCTATTATCCAATCAGAAGAGCTTAGGCTTTGAAAAGTTATGTATTTGTGATTATGTGCTTTGCATCTGATAAAGACTCAAAGCTGATTAAGTTTCAAAGGGGCTTAAACAGTCTGTTACGACTACACTGCAAAAGGTGTTGAGTGAATGAGACAGTCTAATATTTTGCTTGATTTTATCAGTAAATTTTATGATTTCGGAATTAAAGTAGGTTTGTTTAATTTGTGCTCAGGCTGTGATCCTGATGTGAAGAAGAAGAGTTAAATACATGTTTATCAATACTAAAATAGTGGAAAACCAGAGGTAGGCAGAGGTGCAGGCTTGCACAACATGTGCATAACTCAGTTGAAAGGAATCTTGAATATGCCATAGTGACCATGACCATCGACAAAAAAATGTGTCTGTATTCATCTTTTGAACGGTATTGAAATGTATAAAAAGTAAATAATGTTTTTTCTTTAATAAAAACTGCAAAAACTCTTAGTTTATTAGTCAAACAATTGATACATCCCCCAAAATTTGTGTTTCAATATCAAAATAATATTTTTTGTAATACTTTAACTTTCACTCTTGCTGACTCTCTAACATGAAGACGATTACATCGAGGAGCGTCCACCTTTCTGTCATGGATCTGTTTTTCGCAGGTCTGTGTGGCAAAGGCTCTTTTGGCTAAAGTCCACGTGGCACAAAAAGGCCGCGGCATTCCTGATGTCTGTGGCTAATCTGTGGTGTCAGCTTGTGTTAATGCTGCACCGCCAAATTTGAGGGCACACAGGGCCGGGGAATATTAAAAACTCCCATCAGCAGCATTCCTCCAGAGGAGGGCGGGTCTGATGAGAGCAAAGGGTCACTTAAGGTTGAACGGTGGTTGTGTTGTAGAGGCGCTTGTACTGTAACGGTCTGATCCACTGGACAGGAGGTGGGGCTGGGGCCGGACGGAGGGAACACACTTCAAAGGGAGAACGTTTTTTCCTTGTCTACCCTCATTGAAACTGGGCTAAATGAGCTTTGTGGGGGCTTTTGTTCCTGCTGTTAGACAATTTAGAGACGGGACGGAAGATGCCAAAAAGGACAAGAGGTCATATGGGTAGTTAATTATATGCTTCCCAACCTGCTAGACATTTTTTACATGCCACCCCAATTGACCCATAAGAACCATAAGAGATTGTTCTGCTAAATTTAAGAAGTCTACCAAGTGTAAGGACAGACTGTCCCCACTATTGCCACATGTTGAATTTCACAGAAGCATGAGGCAGGCTGTTGGAGCGGAGGCATCTTAACACTTTGTACAGGTTTATTTTCAGATGTTCAGTCTCAGTAGAAGGCAAAATTGCTTTCAGATTAATCAGGGCTATATCATACATAACACTGGAACTGGGGCCCATACCTGAGCACATTATGGGCTGCTGGATACCCTTGGAAAGTGGACATATTTCTAATTATGCGAGGACAGCATGCCTACATGTAACATGTGTTCCACTCGCCAACTCCCAGAGGGGCAAAGATAGGAATGCACTCAGGGTCAGGGGGTCGGACAGGCATGTTCACGTGCACTGCTGTAGCCTGGCAACAGGTGCTGTGCATGAGCCAAGTCATGTTGGATCGACAAAAAGCTTCAGTCAAGATATACTTTGTCCTTTTGTCAAAACAGATATTTATCAAACCAAGACTTTTTTGCTTATTTTTTTGTAATGTTTTAATAGAGTGAAACCGTATAATACTTGTTTTCTCACAATAATCAGTGTGCGTTTTTTCCTTTATAGTAGCTGTTACAACTGTTACATATTAAACCGGCAGAGCAACATCTGCTTTAAAGTCAAGCTCAGAGCAGAGACGTTGGTAGTGTCTCGGGGAAATGATAGCTCTGTGCCAAGGTATTCCTTGTGCCTCCTGAGAGAGGCCCCGCCATTCAGCACAGTGAGGTCAACAAGTACAGACCATTACCCACAATGCCTTGAAAAAATGAAAAAAAAAAAAAAAAAAAAAAAAAAAAAACTTAAATATGCAGGGCTGTTTCTTTAAGATGGTAAGGCAGGAGCTGCCTGAATGCACTCGGAGACAGATGGAGAGCAGGAGGGAAAGGCAGAAAACAGGAGAGATCTCTGACAAATGTGGGGAAGGATAAACTTGTGTTTTCCTGCTTTTTGCTGCAAAGCTGTTAACTTACCACTATTCATTTTGTAAAATTATGGGTGTCAGTTTGCTCACTGCGCCACTCAGAGAAAAGGAGTCTTGTTGCTAGGAGAGGAGAGATTCAGTCTTCTCTTATTGGCCACGAGAATGCGTAAGATGGCCCAATGAGAGCCCTCCCCCTAGAAGCAATGCAATAGTAGAGCTACCCCGACATGCAGACCTGATTAATATGTCAGACATGTTTTATGGGTTAACTTGAATCAGGCTAGATGCATTGAAAAGACTGCAGCAGGGGTTTAGTGTTTGCGTGTGTATGTATGTGTGTGTGTGTGTGTGTGTGCGTGCGTACGTGTGTGTGTGTAAATCTACACAGACAGCGTGCCAGGGGGACATACCACACTGACATATCACACACACCACACTGAGGTCAAAAGATGCTCTTGATACTCATTGGAAAAATATGCACATACATGCAAACACAGCAAACTGTAATAATGAACTAATTCAAAACAGAGCGGAGAGTGCAAATAGGAAATAGGATTCCTCACGTGAAGGATTATCAAGAGAATGCAGCTCTCACAGAGGAGAAAAAGGAGTGAAAAAACTTCACTTTGTTTTTGTACTCTGCTGCATGGAACATCTAATGTAGGATAATAAACACATTTTACATCTGTAAAACATATTGTGAGTCTCGAAAGAATTACCTACCTTCAGGAAAACAAATAAAATCTTTTGTAGCAGGAACAATTTTTGAGTATCTTTACAAACTGGATTTTGTAAAAACATATTAAAAAATACATTTATATTTTATACAGCACTGTCAGTACTGGAGTTTATAGAATTACAAATATTATTTTAATAAATAATTTTTGCTGGGTTATCTGCACATAGATAAAAACTGGCATTCATTTCTCCGCTTTCTGTGGAGTGAAATGATAAGTAAAGAGCATCTTCAGCCAAGCTCAACAAAAACACTAACCTTTCAACCTGTCAAGACTGAAAAAACACCTTCTAAGTAATCTAAAGCCTAACAAAAAATTACATGTATGTCATCAGTTATTAAACTAGTAAAAACCATCACCAAAATGCAGTTGGCTCAGTAGACAAGGTAGTGACGGCAACAAATTATTGTTGGCCAAGAAAAACCTCCAGTATGTAAGTTATCTGCTCTTTAACCCTCAAAGACCTAAACAGACACCAGAAACATCGACTAATCAAAAATGTTTAACAACCACTAATCATGCCAATATAGTTAATTACTCGAGACAAAATGCAGTTTCTAAGCCTTTTAATGGCATCAAATGTGGACATAAGAAGCTCTGTAGTGAAAGTGGAAACACTAAAATGTACTGTTACATTGATTCACCAATAAAACCCATGTAGTTTGACATGTGATTGTAGATATTTTTTAATATTTATTAATGATATATTTTGCTGAAGAATGTGCCTTTGCTTCTAGTTTCTCTATTTTAATATAATATCAATTGAATTTGCTCTAAGCTTTTATGAACATCTACATGATCAACAAATCAAATGTAGGAAAATACCTGATTTTCACTGAAAATGCAAAATACAGAGGTCAATATTATAATAAACGGTGATAAAGAAAGGTTAAATGTAGATAATAAACTATCTGGAAGTCTTTTTATTAAACAGACACATAATGGCAGATGATAATTGCAGTGTGTCAATTTATTTTGCCATGGTTTTGCTCATTGAAAGGCAAATGCAGACCCGTTGTATATGTCAATACTTTTTTGTATTTAATTCATAAATGATCAAATTTCTGATCATTTTTCAGTCTGCCCCTTTATGTTCGAAAGGGTTCAGTGCACACGCTGGCGATACTGTGACTTAAACGCTTTGTGTATTACATTCACATTTACATAATTAGACAGTTAAAATTATTTCCACTGTTTTAACCAGGCTAATAAAGCGTCTCCTCCAAGGCCTGGACTTTTGAGAAACTCATGCTTCCACTGATTAGACCTCTCCATCAGGATTGTGTGGTAAGAAACGTGTACCTACACCAAGAAATCTAGTTGAACTCGTATAATTCTCAGCACATTTGACCCAACTCAGTAGATGAATATTATCTTTACTTTTTTTTGTAAATCCATCATTCTTGAGTTTAATAGGCTTCAGTTCACATTCTGATATTCATTAAATAGTTTGGTACAAAACAAGACAAAATATATAAATACACAACTGAAACCTCTACCTGCAAGTGGTGATAATTAGACAATTAATGGGGAATGACATGCATCAGTGGTCACCTGGACTGGAAATGGAACTGGTTTGGACCATTAGCACATTTCACCACTGTACTGCACACTGGGCCACTCCTGCATCCACCTATTACGCTAAGCACAGGTTTAGGGATAGCAGAACAGAAAACATCTGTGTGGGTGAGCAGGGTGGAATAATGTGGTATGGATGCTCAGTAAGGAAGAAGATTACCTGCAGTTAGGATGCAAAAATACTTGTGGATAATCTAGTTTTAATTTAGTTGTACTTCAATATAGTTAGGCTTTGTCTGTGTCCTTTTTACTGGTCTTTTGTTGTCTGGTTTAGCACACACTGAGCTGATAATGATGTTGAACAGCTACCGCCGGCTGTAGAGTCAAAACAATTAGTGTAAACCTATTGAGGTAGTGAGTAGATTATTAAACAGTAAATTGTATTTCTGGAATATTATTCTACGTGTAGGAGTGTAGGATTAGTCAGTGTCTTCCTGCTGTGTGTAATGATGAAACCCTCAAAGACCAAAAACAACTACTGATATAAAATGTTTAATAACTTCAGAACCATTAATCCTAGCAATACATTGAAATAATTCAGGTAAAATGCAGTTTCTCAGCTTTTCAGCGTCATCACATGTGTTTTATGTTGACATTCAGAGGCTCCATAGTGAACGTCGAAACATCGTCATCCTTTGGAACAGTCAAAGTTTTATGTTCACTTAATGATAAAAGTCACTTCTTCAGTTTTCTCTGTTTTGATGTAATAACTATTGAATTTACTCTGAGCTTTTCTGAACATCTACATGATCAGTGAAATAAATATAGAAGAAATACCTGATTACCTGATAATAAATGGCAATAAATCACTTCGGAAATGTTAAATGTGCAGAAAATCTCATTTGGAAGTCATGGCAAACATAGCTCTAGGTCAATAAAGGGTTAAAGGTTGCTAAATATAAATGAATATTATATTATTTTATGCCTGAAATTTCCCTTTTTTTCCCTCTTTTCTGATGTCAGTGTCTATCACTTTATAACTTGGGTTTAAGAGTTTTACTACTATAGTCACATTATGCCTTAAACTGGTCATTTTACGGATTAGTTTCACCATACGTCTCGATGGGGTTGTGATGACTGTGGCAGCACTTTTTTTCCCCCCCTGATTTCTTCTGATTACACAAAGGCAGCAGCTTCCAGGGCTATTCATATCACAAAGGCTCTAAAAATAAATGCAGTGCCTCTTATGCACATCAGCTTATCACAGATGTTGTATCCTACAAGAATATCACAAATCCTGACCTGAGACGACACTGACTGCTTCAATAGACTTTACAAATCTGCCACCACTGAGCCATCTCTGCAGTGCATTCAGTCAGCACGAAAGAAATAAAACTGACTATGAGTCTTTGTACCTGTTGGTGCATGTTCATGTTGTCGATCAGGGTTTAGTCAGAAGGTAGAGGCTTCTGCTTGTTGCCTTATGCTTCATGAAAAAACAAATACAGATCAACTGTGAGATATCACAAAAATGAACTTTAAACTATCAGTCATAAAAGATTTGTTTGCTTCCAGATCTGCTGTCACACATTGCCTTTCTGTGCAATAAATCAGAAGAAACAACTGGCAAATTCCTTTTCAATGAGTTGCATTAAATGAAGTGGATCAATGCTGAATCACATCAAATCACTGATTTACGGCTGCAGCTATTTCAGATGGATTTATTTTGGACTTGTAATTCCACATTCCACTCAGTTTCTGCTTCACAGTATGCTGGATTACCAATGTACTGACTGTGCAGCCTCTTTAATGCACAACCAGAAGCTATGGATGAGGACTTGATGTAAAGTTTTAGACAGTGAGAACAAGAGCTGCCCCATATTGCGCTGAAAATCCCTTTATTTTAGAAGCCAACAATGTTATAGCAAAATGTACCACCTGCAGTCCTTGTTGTAACCGTCAGTAATGCACGATCTGTACACCAAAGACACTGCGAAAAACTTTGAAAACTTAACTAGAAAAAAAGCAAAACAACAGATTTAAAGCTTTTTTTTTTTTTTTTTAAGATTTTGGTTCCTGTTGCTTTAACCGGCTGTCGGGAACACACAGAGAGGTTTTTTTTTTCTTCTCCCTTTTGTTCACTCCTCTATGGGAATGCGCATCTGTTCTCTGACCACACACGCAGCCTAAAAACTAAAATGGAATGCTGCAGTGTGTGAGTGATTTTGATCTCTTACCAATCTTTGTTCTTTTTTTTTTTAATCAAACAAGAATTTTTTTGTGTTTTATTGCTTTTTGCTTCTTTCCCAATCCATTCTTGATTGTCCATGAATCCATTTTTTTCTTGCATGCATTTGCTTTTTCAATCCCAAAAAAAGACCGTCTGTCTCAAGTGTCAAATAAATGCAGTTGTTAAGGCCACAAACTTGGAAACAACCTGTCTGTGATTCAATGCAAATCGTCTCCAGTGTCTGCAGCAGTTTCTAAAGTGGCAGGGTGGGCTGGCGGTTACAGACTGTCCCATTGTCAGCAGGTCACAGGTTTGATCCTTCTTATAGCTGGTGTTGCTGTGTTGAGCCCGCCTCCTTCAGAGACGTTGCTCCTTCCTCACCTCTTTGTTGAAACCGTTGTATGAGCCACAGAGTGGATCCATTAAGATTCATACAGCTGAAAGCAGAGAGGTCTGCTGTTCAGGACGTTTACAATACGCAGAGTGAACCGTGGTCACTGAGGGCAGCTGCTTTATTGTTGCTGCTCACAAACCCAACATCTCCCTGTCATACAGTTACACACCAACAACAGCTACTCTTTGCATCCAACTTTTTTTTTTTTTTTGTTTTGTCCAGAGTCTGAGTGAAATGTTTCAAATGAGCAGTAGGTCCTGGTCAGTCAGAAGTTTCAGGTCCTGAGTTTGCAGATTACTGCTGAAGGCCTGAAATGACGTCAGGTGCTGACCTCTAGTGGAAGACTCGTGTACTTCTCGACACAGACAAAAACCCCTGAGTCACGGGCATTTAGTTTATACAGGCACCAGTTCTGACTGGTTTGGGCTTCAGTGTTTTCAGTCGATTTAAAATTAAAATCAGCTCCTTTTCCTCGCAAACCATCGATGAACTGTTAGTGCTTTTGTGCTTCTAGTCATCTGCTAAGTCATAGTTGAACAGATTTACACCTCCAGATGATATTTTACAGATAGGAAAAAGGTTTTGTGTTTGATATGTGAATAAAAATGGATTTAAATGCACACATACATTCAATGAACACATTCATAATGATCCAAAATATAAACAGCTACACAAAAAAAGATAATAATAATCATGAACTAGATTATGTTATGTGGCTAAAATGTTTTTCTTTGTTAACCCTTAAAGACCTAGAACCACTTTTATGGTTCTCTCCAAATGAATGAATTATACATGTAACGTTTCCAAAGTGATTTATCACTATTTATTATGATATTATCCTCAGCATATTGCATTTCCCTGTGATAAGCATATGTATTTATTTCATTCACTGACAATGTAGATCTTCATTTAAAAAAATACAAAGGTTATTATGAATTTTCTTCAAAACTGAAAAAAGTGACTTATTCAACAAAATATATAATTAGCTGAACATTAAAACCAGTATCTACAACCATTATTATTTGTCAAACTACATGTTTTCCTGACGTTCCAGATTTCCATTTGCAATATTGTTAATATTAATATTAGTATAATACTAATATTTACATGTATCCACTGTTGCCCATAAAGTTGGCAAAAAATATTTTCACTTCTTCTCTAAAATTAGTGTGACAATGTGATTTATTCTTGCCAGATAAAGTGTAACTGGGACCTGGTCAAAGGTGATTACCGATGTGTATAAATAGGAATAAAAAGAGGAATGTGTCTGAAAACAACATTATTCCAAATTTATGGGAAACAGTTTATGATAGAGGATAGGATTAGTGGTTCAAAAACTTAGTAAACACTTTAGATCAGCTGATACTTTTGGCTCGTTAGGTATTTGAGGCTTAATATCTTTGACGTGGAAGCAGGTGGCTCACTGGGTCAAAAAATGCAAAATGTAAATGTGTAAAAAGGAAACAGGTGTTCATTGAGGACGGGGCGGAACGCATGAAGAAATGAAGGGTAAAAAAAGGACCGTTTTAACCAAGATTAATCATCAATGTACAGAAAATAACTAGTAACACACACCAGCCAGAAACAAGTCTGTGGAATTCTAGCATAAAAATAAAAGTCCTTTATCACCAATAGTGGCTCCAAAGATTCAGTAAGAAGGTATTGTGATACTTTAGCTCAAGTCCTTGTTTTATATTTAATTTTACAAAACAAATTAATTGGTGATATTCAGATTACAAATTGTTTCATAAAGAATAATTACCATGTAGTTATGTATGTATGAAATCAATCAGTTTTAGATAATTGTCAATAATCAATAAGTAGTCTTAATATTATTGATTTCTTCAATTCAGGGGTACATTATCTATTAAATGTAAATTTATGTAAAATAAATTTTGAATGAAGTACAGACTCATTAAAAAGATAAAAAAATTAAAAGAGACTTAAAATTAAAACCAGAGTTTTAATCCTTTTCTCTAAAATATTCAAGGTAATGAACGCACAATATTTTAAAATACTAAAATAAAATTAGAAATACTGATGAAGTCCTGTCTCCATATCAAAGAGGTGAAAATGTTTCATATGAACAACACACACACACACACACACACACACACACACACACACACACACACAGTTTCATAGAGGTAGAGATTTAATGACAGAGTATAAAAATGATCCAAATTATAAAAAAAGATACAGGTGAAGTAAAAAAGTAGAAAACTATGTTTAGTTGAAAAGGTTTCTGTGGTGGTTCATTGATTGTTACATATTCACTGGCTTTAATACATGATGTATTCAGTTCTATTATGAACACACACATTAACAGAGATGCTCACAATCACTTTTGTAAGAAAAAGTCTCAAGGCTTCATTTGGTTGATAAACGTCTATCATCTACTGTGTTACTACATCTAAAGAACTCATGTACCGTAGTATGTTCACTCCTTCATATATCATACTGTTTCAGCTGTGATCTGTGGTTTGGTTTATAATGATGGTGTTAAACTGATTTATTACAAGTTTATATGAGAAATACACTGAAAACCAGCCTTCAAAGTTAATATCTGTACAGCTACAGTATAGTCCAGGTATTGAGGTCCTATTGTTTTGTAATAGCTGTTTTCTGGTACCTGATAACGTTTGATGTAGTTGACTCTTCTTTTTGAGGCTGCAGACATGTCATTTCTTGTGTTTGGTCTTTGTAAGTTATGATAAATGGCACATGAGCTGCAGGAGAGATCACTGCATCATCACTGGACTCCTGCACTTCCTTATATGTATGTGCATGTGTGTGTTTGGAGTCTGTTAACACTGTTCAAATAGTGTCTGTTCTCCCACCCAACAAACAAGGGAGAGAAAAGACATGATATAGAAAAATAAAACATTTTCTAATTGTTTCTCATCAGTTTTGCTCTAAAGCACAAATGGACACGCCCACATGTTCCGCATATGGAATGTTCTATGTTCAGTTCACATTTCTTCCTCTACTTCCTGCTTGTCTAGAGTATGACACACCCACTGATGATGTCATGGTTCATGAGGAAGAACCAACTTTTTTGGCTCCAGTTGAACTAACCAGATGAAGTAACTTCTCAGGTTCCCAAACCAATTTTTATCCGGTGTAAACGCAAAATAGTTTCAGGAACCGGAAGCGGTACAAAGCCCTACTGGTACGAAACTTGAGTCCAAGTTGCAAACTCAATTCATCATTTCTTCATACTATTAAACTAAGGCGACAAAATAATAATTAAGATGACAATAGAATACAAAAAAAATCTAAATGTGTGTTTAAGTACATTATGTATGAGTAAATACAGTGAGTATAACAGGCATCTTATTTCAAAGTTAATACGAATCATAAATCCATATTCAGTCAGTAACAGAGCACTGCATCCATTATGAGCATATCGTATAGTGCAGCTGTAACTCAATACCTTTAGAAATGTAGTGGTTATACGTAGCAGTTTTCCATTCGACAATTCATCGTACTAAACACTTTGAATGTAACAGATACTGATTTAGGCAGCGCTGTTGAAAGTACCATGAAAACCATAAGGCATGTTTACAGGCACGTTGGCTCTCCCCAGTTCTTCAAACGTTTTGGCATCCAAAATCAGGAGGAATGTTGCTTTATCCTGCAGAGAAAGAGTGTGATTTATTATGATCAACAACCACAAACTGCTAATAAACTTACTTTGGAATAACATCTCCAACTGCTGTAAAACTTATAAACCTATACCCTCAGGCTGTAAAACTAGTGGCTGTTTGTCATGTGCGGAAGATGTTTTAAGTAGAAAAGTGAAGATAAATAAAATAAATTATTTTAAAACTGATTTTTCAAGAGTCTGGTCTTGAAAAGCTCTAAATGTAAAGTGTCATGAGATAACTTTAGTTGTGATTTGGCACTTATATAAATAAAATTTGATTTGATTTATAAAATTAATTTGCCTTGTACAATATATTCTGCATTTGCATTGAACCCAGAAACCCACAACAGTGACAGACAGACGGTGTGACACTATATACTATATTATACATCTCCATTCTGAGTAAATACCCTATATTCTGTTATTTAAGCAAATTGTGCACATTAATGTTTGTCACTTCATGTGTAAGTTCTGACTTCATGCTTTGTGTCCAACTTCATCTGGATAATTTAAATGGACGAATATTCATGACTGAGTTCCTCTGCCTCATGTATATTCATGAGAGATTATGTGTCGGGTGAATGAAAGACTTGTTGGTGAGAATAAATCGAGTTCAGGTCAATTTACAATCCTGCTGCCTGGTTGTAGCTAAAAGTGACTACAAGGAATAGAACACACTTATATATAGATACAAATTAATACAATCTAAATAAAACATAACTTATTTGGTTACTGCATCTGCCCTTATCCTGACTTCCCACTTTTACAAACAATCCTCATTAATAATAATAATAATAATAATAAATGATCTAAAATTCTAAATATTGATCTTTGCGCTTAGAGTCTTACCTGAGAGGGGGTGAGAATCACAGAGAGGATGACACCATCATCTTCCTCAGTGGCATCAGGGGAGGGTACAAACACCGGCTCTGAGGGGTAGAAGCCCTTCTGGTACCAGACCTGAGGACACAGATGTAGTAGTTTAAAGAAAGGAACCGTTAAACTGGTTCAGTGACTATGTTCTGTCCTAGACAGAAGCAAATAATTAACTCAACTATGGTTTGGTTGAATTCTCAGATTGCACAATAAAGACATTTTATAGTCTATTATTCATGTATATTGTACTCAATTCCTCAAATTCTCAGAATCTTTTATATTGGAAAAATAATAAAAATGCTTTTCAAACAAATCAAGTCATTTCTACATCAACATATTTTGATAACATACAAGCAAACTAGCCATTACTACAAAATGATGTAGGACTTGATCAGCCTGAAGTGCTTTATTTTTTTAATGTTTATTATTTCGCTGTAACGATGGGTTCACTGTATCATAGATAGATAGATAGATAGATAGATAGATAGATAGATAGATAGATAGATAGATAGATAGATAGATAGATAGA
>JAPQRP010000008.1:6020462-6031242 GCA_037367295.1 Apogon hyalosoma
TATCTATCTATCTATCTATCTATCTATCTATCTATCTATCTATCTATCTATCTATCTATCTATCTATCTATCATAGAGATTTATGAGTCGAATAAGAATCAAGTCAATTTAAGGTGATCTCCCCAAATTCCAATTAAAATAGTAACAAATTAATAAATACTACAAAAAAAATATAAAGAAAAAACTGACCAGCCAAGGAGTGGGTGAACCAGAAATATACTATTTACACATGAAAGTTTTTCAGACTATTTACAGCATGGGCAGAAATAGTACCATGAACATTATTTCTCTAAGAAGAAAAAAATAATTTCCTCCTAATCCTCACCAAATTAAAATAAGTAATTTAGTTTAATTAGTCAACTTTTTTTTTTTTTTTTTTCAGTTCAAAACACCACCGTACAACAGAAAGTGTAAATACTTCTCAGTGTGTCAGAGAGATTCTATGCTTGGTCAAAAATCTTTCTACAGGATTAAAATTTAAATTAAGTTAGTCATTTAAATGCTAGAATAATTTAGGTATACTGTAGATTCAATGCTGTGTGTGCCAGGCAACTTTCATTTAAAAATGACAGCACAAATGAAATCTGAATTACTGATATATTAAAGACGTATTAACACTCAAAATAAGAGGAGTTCAATCAGTGAATAGACAAATAATACACTGTTCATCTTTGTGTGATTCTTGTTTTTACCAGGACAGAGACTACCTTGTCTGACTGTCATACTTTCAACAAATGGCTCTGATCACTGGACTCTCAGATTGTCTTGGGCAGCGGAGGGTGTTAGGTTTGGGAGCACTGGTAGCATGGCTGGTCCTCTTCCATCTCCTTGTGAATGTTTGGCTCCTCTGCATCTTCACCAGCCTCTTGGTGGTCCTCGGGGGCTGGCTCGGGTCTCGGGCTTTACTGGATGCCAACAGCCCTCTGCACTTGGAGCACTTTTTGCCACAGGGTAAAATCAACCCTCCTCTGTTTTCCCCTGAACATGAGTGGAGGTTAAATCGTGAGATCCACAGTGCCGCCCACAAAGCGGTTCGTGACTTTGTGTCCTCATGGTATCGGACTCTGCTACCAGAGGAGGGTGGGGAGTTCGAGCGCGCTGTGCTTAACTCAATGCTGGAGTCTGTGATGGAGTTAAAAGAGCGTGCACGTCGAGTGGACAGAAAGGAGTTGATTCAAAGGCTGCTGGAGCTGTATGGTTGTCACCTGCAGAGCTACATGGCCGCAAAGCAGATCCAGTCAACACAGGATCAGAGTGTCAGTCTGTGGCAGATCTACAGTGAAGTAGATGCTCCTCATCCAGCTGTGACCAGTGCAGCTGCTGAGCTGAACTACTCCAAAGCTTTGGTTAACCTCATCTTACATGTGCTCGTTCCTTACCCTCAGATGGAAACTAGGACTGGAGGTTACATGGTTACAGAACTAATTACCTGCAATGTACTGCTGCCGCTCATAAGCAGAGTATCAGACCCGGACTGGCTCAATCAGACCATTGTGGAAATCTTCACCAGGTCCAGAGAATCTCAGGAAATTGACATCAGTACACTCCCTGAACCTAACCTGTACAGATGTGAGATCCAACAGGAGTCGTGGACCACCTGTTGTTCACTGTCCTCTTCTGAGCCACCAGGCATCACCAGCAAAAGCTCTTCAAACCATGATGACCAGCAGAGTCAGACCACTAATAATGAGTTCGATTCACCACAGAGCAGCATGGTTAGCCTGACATCTGCAGGTAAAGTGGAAAGCTGTTCTGCAGATCTGCTCACACCATGCGAAGTGAACTGCTGTCCACTCACACCTGGCTGTTTCTCCAACTCACTAGAATCCAAAATTTTACTAATGGACTCAATAATTCCGTCAGACTCTGAAGACAATCTGACACGAGGCTTTTGTGATTGCGGTCCTCCTACAAACTTCTGCAAAGGGGTTGGTTTAAAAGATGAGCCTTTTGGGTGCTTTGGTACTCTAAGAACTCTTGGGCCAAAGGTTGTGGTAACTGAGAACTCCCAGTGGCCAGCGGGCATAGCTCAAGACAAAATGCCAACATGTCCCTCAAGAAAGCTTTGTCTAACCTCTTACAACTTTGATAATCCTAACAACATGGCTGAACCTGTAAAAATCCAGAATGTGCAAATAACTGGTACTATTAACACCAAGGAGCAGCGAGGCACTGGCACACATCCCTATACCCTCTACACTGTAAAGGTAACACCTCCTTCTTTCTGCATTTATAGGATTAGTATGTGTTATATAAAGCAAGGTTTGTAATGTATGTAATGCAAAGTATTATTTTGGACAGAGCCAGCAGAGAAAAAAGAAAATTAAATATCACTATTTTTACAAGTAGTGTTATATTTTTGCAGTAGGTTCACCAGTGTCCTATGCCACCAGACTCATTTGAAACAAACAGGAAGTTTACCTCTCAGAACAGGGGAGTTACTGGTCTATTGTTGATTTAATTGTTTATTTTTACTAACTTGTGTGGCAAATAGAACATTATAACCAATTCAGTACCCATCAGAAAGGGCTTTCAGATAACAGTATGTTTGTTAGGGTGGATCCAACCAACTTGCAATGGTAGACCCAGAAGTCCTATTTGCTATAAAGTAAAATGACTGTTTTTGTCAAGATCTTGAGACTGAAGCGGGCTATACGAATCGCTTCAATTCCCCACCAGAGATAGCTGCCAGTGAAAACATAGCAAACAGTTTCCCCATGTCCATTGCTTTGCTTGTGGGTCAGTGCTTTTGTGTTCTTCTCCATTGCATTGTGTCAACTCTAATTACGCTTTTATTTCCACCTCCTAGTTTGAGACAATGTCTGAAAATGGAGCCACTTTGCAACCTCCGATCAGTCACACTGTCAACCGGCGATACAGTGAATTCCTCAACTTGCAAACACGGTTAGAGGAGAAGTCCGATGTCAAGAAATTCATTAAGAGTAAGATTCTATCACCACCATTAATAACACTGAACTGTTGACGCAAAACAGACATATCACTGCGAGTCAACATTATGTCTTTCAGACGTCAAAGGGCCAAAGAAAATCTTCCCTGACCTGTCATTTGGAAATCCAGACACTGAGAAGGTTGAAACTCGCAAAAACCAGCTGGACAACTTCCTCAAAGTAAGCACCGGATTCATAATATCAGAGTGTGTACTAGTAATTATATACGTAGTGTTGTCATTTAACTGATTCATTTTTCTAGCAATTAAGCAGCATTCCTGAGACAGCTAACAGTGAGGACATGCAGGAGTTCTTGGCTCTCAACTCAGATCCCTGCACATATTTTGGAAGGAAACCTGTCATCAAATCAAGAATTGATAAGGTGTGAAGAAACATGTTGAACAGAGCTAACATCTGTATATGCTGCAGCAGGTGCACATTGAGCCTTTTGATCTTTGTCTTCTGTCTTGTGTTCTCTACCACTCAATTGCCAGATGATGGAGAATGCATTAGACACTTTAAAGACAGCTTTCCCTTATCCTGAACCCCTCAGTCCAACAGAGGACTCAGAAGTGGACGCTCCTCTGTACAGGTGAGTTCTCAGTCAGTCTAAAGTGAGTAATAGTAAATAAAATCTCTGTAACAGATGCTTTCTGGCTTTGTGTTTTATGCCTTAGGAGGCTTATGTTCACAAGAAAAATGTCAGCAACTCTGAACATCCCAGAACTGCATCCTAAAGTCACATACTGCTATAGTGAGGGCAGCAGTGTAAGTTATCATATTTAACAATATTTTTTATTTGTTGCTACACTGAGTTTTTGCTTTCCTACCAAATAATAGTTTTGCTTTACTGTCGTCTGCTTTAGGTGCTCGGTGGTATGTCACTGTCCGGTCTGGAGAACTTTGTTAAGGAGCAGGAAAGACTTTTATGTGAGCCAACAGGAAAGGATAGTGAAGGGGCCCAGCTGAACTGTGAGAAGGCCGGCAAAAACACAAAGGGATCAATGAAAAGCCACAGCACAGGTAGATGCTTGAAGAATGACAGTTTTTTAAAGTGATGAGCTGATATCTTAACATGATGACAAACTTTCTGAAAATAAGGATTTATTATCTCAAAGCAATTGAATAGTTTCTGAAAGGATTTTTGCATCTAAAAGGAAATGAAATTTTACACAGGTTCTACCACAGTCATGAAACTTAAAATGGTGTGGTAGTATCTCAACATAGGTACAAACTTTGTCAAAATAATCAGGTAATATTTCAAAATAATAATGATGTAATTTTAGCATCTTGATGTTATGAAATATTAGGGCTGCACGATATTAGCAAAACTTGCAATATGCGATATGGGTGTACAGCATTGCGATAACGATAATATTGCGATATTTCTTGTTCACCTAAAGAAATACCAATTTCATCTACTAAGAAAAATGTTCCTTAACAATGTTAGAATGAGCCAATTATTTGTATGTTGACTCAACTATTTATAATTTAAGACAAAATACTGTACTACTGGAATCAATTGCACAATTCTGTCCAAGAACTTGGTGAGGCTGCTACCATAGACCTTCAGACACAAACAGTCAAATATTTAGTCATTTTATTCACATATGACAATGTGTAAATGACATAGATGTATTTCATAAGAACAAAAATGCCAGAGTACCACCATGTAAGAGCTTTAACAAAACACTATTTCATTGCTTGCCTGGTTTGGTAAATACGGCATATAAAAATAAAATCTTTAAATATAAGTATTGAGGCCTTGCCCAAAGTTGTGCTCTGAAAATATTCACATCTTTTCAACATTAATAACATGTAAACTTGCATTCAACCAGCAGCCGTAGTATTACTTCGTTTTTTTGCCAGAAAAACTAGTATGTAAGAGTGTTAAAGAAAACCACTCTGGTACCCCATGGTGTGTAAAATACAAAGTTAATTAAAAAAAAAAAAAAAAAGAAATTATTGCACGTCTTTGCAATATATGTATTGCACACTCCGTTATCATGATAATGATATTTTTTCGATATATTGTGCAGCCCTATGAAATATTTTCTCAAAATAATTGTCTAAATATGTTTTGTACCACAAGATTATTACAATAACTACACTGTTGTCCATAAAGTTGAAATAGTTTTGTTTTCAGACACATTCCTCTTTATTCCTATATTTACACACATCAGTAATCACCTTTGGCCTGGTGCACTGATTACATACTGAGTCCCAGTTACACTAAATCAATAATGCATCACACTGTCACAATCATTTCATGAGAAGAGGTACAAATATTTAATTTGATCCTTATGAGCAACAGTGTGGATATTAAAGCAGCGAGTCCACATCCAGTAACACTGGTTGGCCACTTGAGAGCAGCAAAACTTTACTCTTGAATAATATTCCACCTTACATGTGTTTTATCTGTGTCTCATATGTGCTTTTTCTGGTGCCATAATTGTAATATGATGCATTTACAGCATATCTTTTTGTGTGTGCTCTGCAGACACAGCTGTAGCAGATGTTGCTTTGAACATCTTGTGTTTGCTGATGAAGGACCAGTGGAGTTGGCTGTGCACTGAGAACATCCAGAAGACCATCAGGCTGCTCTTTGGCACCTTCATTGAGAGGCAGAGGAGCTTTTTATTTAGCTTTCACAAGTATTGCTTTAATGTTTACAAAGAGTAACATTAAGTAAATCAGTCATAAAAAAAAGGCAAAGTTGATCATTTTGAGAAATATATCAGTCAACAATTCTCGTCCATCAAAGTTACTCAAAAAAACTAACAGACACGAATTGCACATTTTCCATTGTCAATATCATTTGCTCATTAAAATGTTTAAAATGTGTGTACCTACTTTTATACAGCTGACTGTACAAACAGTGGGTCCTCAGTGTGTACAAAAGACTGTTTGTGGAGGTACTTTGTTGTTTCTATGACCCAATTGTTGCATGTTGTATTTTCCCAAACCTTTCAAAACATTATTTCTTTCCTTAACTCCATTGTTTTTACCTCATTGTATACACAGTTTTAAACAAAGAGTTCTGTAGAATTACCACTGGGTTTTCTTTCAGTCTCAGTCTGTGGGAACAGTGCTTTTCTAATCTCTTGTGGTCTGCTATCATTATTGCTGGCCTCTGCATGCGCCTCTGGGAGTTTTAGGGTTCATTTAGCATGTCAGTAAATAATGGTCATGCTCTTACTGGGTTTAGTTTTGATTTAGGTGCCGCTGGTTCTGCTGCTTAATGCCTGCAATGACTATCATGTCCTTTTATATCTTGATTTTACATGCAAAAAAACTAACAAGATGTTTTTGTTTTTTTTTTAAAAACATACTTGTAATAAATCTCTGACTGGTTTCTGTTGCAGGTGGTTGGATATTGGAGTTGCCCACCTTACCAGCGCCCCTTGCTGGGTTATTTACCTACAAGTGATGCAGGAAGCGGTATGGCCAGGTGGGACGTTGCCTGCTCAGCCACATCCAGAACGTAGCACTGCACAACAAGAAGAAACCAAAGAGCAATGCCTGGAATGCCTGATGCAACTGCTACCAGGTACATAGAAGCCATCAGGGACAGACTATAGCGGTTCAATGTGACTGCGATCTGCATGGGTTATGAAGTTTTTGTTTGTGTGTGTCTGGGCAGAGCTCATCACTGACATGCTGGGCACTGAAAAGTACAGGCTGAGCTTGGAGACAGTACTGGAGTCTTTACAGGACGCTCAGATAAACAAGTGAGTCAACAACCAAACAGTACAGTAAACAACAAACTGAGGACGCAGAGGAACTCAGAAACCATCAGACTAACTGGATAGTCAACCATTATATCATCTGATGAGAAATCAGTAGATTACTTAAGGGGATTAAATATTGAAATCTTGATTATTCAGTTTCAAAAGCATCACTATTTTCCCATAAGACCCTGATCTAAAATGAGGCACAAAGACATATCTGTACCAGTGGACTGAGGGCAATCAGCTTGTTTGTTTGATTGAATAGTACATTTTCATTAATTCTTATTTATACTCTTTGTTTTTCATCCATTTCACAGGAAAACAGATAAGTTGAAAAATGCCTGTTGTTTTTATTTGAACAGACTCAGTTGCAATACAACAAATGATACTTCTGACATTAATGATAGCAACATGTTACATCATGAAACTATTTATTCATGTAGATTTATAGTGAATATCAGCCAAACACCAGTGTCATTTGATATTCGCTCATATCAGTCATTATTAGTATTGGCATATACGATTATCATTTCACACTTGAAAAGTCACTTCACACACTTGACAGCAGTGTTGCAAATAAACAGTAAATTACTTCAGTATTGGCATCAGTCCAGAGTATTGCATTTGCTGAAGCCCTATTTATTTATTTATTTATAACATGGTGCTTTGGAAAATATGAAGTCAAGGAAAGTTGTGTCGCCTTCATTTTTACCTTTTTTTTTTTTTTTTTGTTCCAGAAAAGCACATCATACTGCTACTTTTACATAACATCTCCAGAACATGTAGAGCAGCTTGTAGGGTCAGTCTACTTTAGGCAGTATCGTTTATTGTCTTTGTTACATACATTGTATTGAAGACAATGTTGAAGTAATGAAATAAAAGATGATTACACTCAAAGTAAAAATACTGTAATCTGTAATGACATACTGTACATTTTGAACATAAATCTCCACATATTGTGCATAGGTTATACAAATGAGAACACACCTGATTTATTTAATTGTTTTCATATTCCATGTTATTCATGTTTGTGTGATAACCAGCTGATGTCAGTCATTATTAACTCAGAGTGTGATTCCTTGAAGGCATCTGCTTTACTGCATCTGTGACCTGCTGCTGGAGCTCCTGATCCCAGAGTCATGTGACGAGGCCTTCCAGACGTCTCTGCTGCAGAGTCTGTCTAAAGACACAGAGAAGGACAATCATCACATATGAGCTACAAGAAAATGACAAATACATGCAGCTGATTGAATATGTACTGTATGTTTGATGGGTCATGAGGGAAGAGGCTCCACAGTTGTTCATCACCACAGGACAGGAAAGCACACTACAGCACTTGAAAATGAGTGAGTACAATTCCCTGAATATGCTCTTGTTGGCAGACTCTTTCCTTGACAGCTAAGAGATGCGCTGTGAGCAGTAACATCAGAATCATGTGGCTCCATCTGCCTGTAATAAAACATACTCCCCTTACTGAAGGCGATTATGGTATTTATATTTATCAAACACTTCTTTTATAGTAGCCTCATTCTTTTACTGTGGCTGCCGAAGGGGACACATCATGGGAAGAGAATCTCAGTAGTTCTTGTGTAAACATCTGCATGTGAGCTGAACTGGATTTGTTGATTTGTGAACAAATCACACAGCTAAATAAAGGCGACTCATCTGTCAGTATCTCATGTTATCTACTTTAGTGCACTACCTACAAGCAAAACTGACTTGCTGCATTTGTTATTATCTGATATTCAAGTAAAATGCATTTTGAGTTTTCAGTCATTATCATGTAAAACCATTATTAAACTGTGCATTCACATATAGTCATACACACATAGTTGACCAAAGAGATTATAAAGTGAAATTAGTCACATATAAGCATCCAAATAAGGTTTCACTTCATATCAAGACATGAAAATAAATGTATGTGCATAAACTGACACTGTGTGAACGCTCTGAATAAGTCAAGACCTAAATATCCCTGCAAACTCTTCCATATGTGAATAAAACCTTAAGATTTGACACGTGTGGACTGAATGATTCCCTTAAAATCCTAGACTAAAATTTAATCATTGAAAAAGCTTTTAATAGGGTATGCAGGCGACGTTTTAGTCCTCCCATGATCTTTTGATCTCAACCACACTTTGAAAACTACTTTCTGCTTCACAGACACTCTTCTTTGATGCGGTGATAACAGTGTGAAAGATTATCACTTTACTGCATGACTTATGAAGTAACTGTGAAAAATATGTCTTTTATTTGACAAAAGTGGCAAATTAAGAAGAATTAGGAGGAAAATCACTGTAAGGGTTTCCATCTGGTAACATAACTCTTGACTTAAACAACATATTTTATCCCTTTACACATAATATGGAGCCTTATATGCTCAGAAATGCTCAGTATATTTGTTTTTATCTCATCACAATTACACTGTTCTGTTTAATTGAGTTTATTAAATTTGCCTTATGTGTCTTCTGTATCTTCCAATGTTCTGACAAATTTCCTGCCAGTGATGTTCACGACTACAAGCTTGCGTCAGATATCAGTTTTAATCCGATCCCTTTGTTTCCACTTGCATACATCGGATCTTAGGAACTTTTAGCACAACTCACTTCCTTTCTCATGATATCATGGGCTGATACTGGCAGACTCCCACCTCCGTTCTCATGCTTTGGGATTTCACTGGCAAAGACAGGAGACTGAACGCTCAAGCTGCATTGATGGTGGCCTTGTATTTTCATCACGAATCTCTCAATGGGACAAACATCTGTGAAATTTCACATCTAATCTTTGACTGATACATGTACAGTAACACTTAGTAATCATCTGCTGAAAAAACTCTATCCGGTATTTGTAAGAATTGATTAGTCTTACCAGTAATTGATAATAATTTGAAATATATGGCAAACAAATTGATCGCCAGTGTACTGTAAATTATATTGTAGATTATGTGGCCTCTGAGGTCAGTACAGCTTCACCTCTGATCAGAACAGATGTTACTGTGACTCAGAGCATCTTCAGGCTTTAAGAGATGATGTTTTTTTGTTTTTTTTTAATCATTTTAGGATATTTGGTCAACTCTTTCCCAAAGCATTTGAAGCAGGTGTTCAGCATGTTTGAGCTAGGGGAACATTTTCTTTGACCGACCTACAGCACTAGATTAAATCACACAACATGATTATGATGAATTGAATTCTTAATGACTCCTCACAGCTGCTGTCTTACTGTATGTGTGCAGTAATCCGTTTGCCAGCCAGAAGTGACACTTTCCTCCAGAGTCCCTCCTCTAAAACACAAAACCACAGCGCTGACAGACCAATTAACACAGCCGACCAGCTGCAGAATCAGCCGGGTGAGTTTTTAGGGGGAATTCCATAATTTTCACAACCATTTAAAAGATGAATATACTGACGGTACTCGGGAGCATTCGTGCACACACACTCCCAGATGTAGAGATTACTCATAGCAAAGGAATATCTCCAGCTGAGGATGTAAGCGAAAAAGGTTGTATCAGAATTTTTGAGGTAAACCTAATTTTTTTTTCCCATCTTGCGTTTAGTATCATCGATTATAATTAAAACCACGACCCTGCTTGAGTTTGTGCAGCTCAGTGCGGTCATTTACAATAACACCTAGCAACAATATGACACAGAAATACACCAGCATCTTCCAGCGTTCGAAGCGTGACTCTGACCTTTAGTGAAGTGAATCTGGTTCCTGTTAGAGCTGTGTCCTCTGCTGAACAGTGCACATGTGCAGTGAGGCCTTTCAGGAACCCTGACACCCCGCCTCAGTGCCCTACTTCCATCTACTTAGACTGGAAAAACTCAGATGAGCATGATATCTGGAAAACAACAACATATTTCATTTGCAATATGACTTTATCCAAGTGCAGTCCTCCCTTCTCTGCTCCACCCCTGTCCCATTTTATTTGACTGGTTACCCTGTGTTTCAGGTCGAGGAGAGTGTGATAGAAAATGTGCTCTGAAACAATGGCATCTCATTTGCAAACTAACACAACTTAAAAAGCTCCCAGTGAGATACATACATATATATATATATATATATATATATATATATAGAGTGTTATGAAATGGGTATGTTCAG